>JAXCGZ010009704.1:90000-93424 GCA_037179515.1 Halocaridina rubra | reverse complement strand
ATAAATAAACAGATGAAAATGAACAAACGTTAGCAATGACTATCGATAGAGTCTTACGTTTATTGTCAGAGGGCTATTCTTATTCCCCATTAACAAAAAACAAAAGCAAAAAGAACTTAGTGTACAACTGCAGAACTGTCGAAGCATAAATCCATTCCTTTCTGTTTAATATTGCTAAGGACTTTACTGTAACAGCATACACATCCTCGTCTATAATGACAATCTTTTTCTTGCTAAAAATCAGAGGGTTGAGTCGGAGTGCACACACTCTGATGAAATTAAAACAAAAGATTAAAATCATATGTGACAATATCTCTACTACTATCAACAAAAGTACAAATATCTTTTTCTTAACAGACATCTTATAATGACTTAAATATCATTAATTTTAAATTTAAAACTCAACATATAATTTCTGAGAATCTTAATTATCTTAATTAGCTCAATTATAATTTTAAATTCATAACAGTAACAGTAATTAACAATAATTATTTCTAGATAATCTTTTCAAAACTCTTTAATTAAGATTTTAAAGATTTCTTCAATACAAAAAACTATATAACAAGAACGGGTATCAAAGAATATAAAAAGTCTATCTCTGTGTATGCAATAATAAAACAAAAAGTATATTTCATTAGCAACAGTAAAGAATGCATTTTGCTTAAGTTTCAAAATCTCGTACGGAGTTGTACATGAACAATTCAAACAGAATATATATATATATATATTCTTTTACTATCTCGAATTTGACTTATTTAAATTACTATACAACAGAATTTCCTCCAGAACAGGGAGAAGTTCGACTTATAACTGTTCTGTCTGTTTGCTTTTACGGGGGTGCGCATGTGGGCGCTGTTTTCTCCCCTGTTCTTTTGGCTTCTGGATCAACTTCTGCTCTCTCAAATACGGGAAACGGCTATGTAACATTCTTGTTGTCATTTCGTGTCAGCTCTCACTCTTTCTTTATGACCAAGCTGAAATAATTTTGATAAAACATTATCATGGCTAAAACTCGCAAAGTTTTATTTTATCAATCTAACATATCTCTTCAGACAAATAATGTATATGCTGCAGCTAGCAAAGAAAATAAAGAATCATTCATAGATTCACGTCCTCTATCACGTAATATCTATCTTGGAATCTCTCTCGGAAATCGAATAATAATCTCATTGGCGGAGTAGGGGACAAAACAAAAATAAAACAAACTTGGCATCTCAACCATATCTGGGCAGGTGGAGAATCGTTTTCTCAAAAATATCCCTCACTAGATATTGCAACAGCGCATCACCTCCCATAAATATACTCTGATATGGCATGCAGAAGAACCTGGCGGAGCAGGGGAACGACCCTCGCAGAGACTCCCCAATCGTGCTTCCTAACGGTGCTTTCCGCGATTTCACCCCCTAGAGTAACCCCCCATTATACCCCCAGTCATTCATACTCATTCTCTGCCTCACTCGCTGCATCACTTACAAAACAATCGTCCCCTTTCTGTAAAATTCCCTTTAATTTACAACGTTGGTTTCCCTTTCCCGATCTCTCTGAAGAAGAGTAAAGGTGAAATCTCGGTTGGGCCGCACGGTCACAGACTGCCTCACCAGTCCTAGGTCCCATTCTAACGAACAAACAAACATTCTACTCCCTTGAAGCTACGTTTGGGTGACACTGAAAAACCTCCCCTATTCTAGGACAGCACAAATTACTCTAATTTACTCTTACTTTCACCTGCATAGTGCGAAATTAAAAAACTCATCTCTAAACAATATCACAAAATTTCTTATTCTTCAAAGAAAACATGCCACACACGTATCGTAATGTTAATCTCTTCATCATAACAACAATAAAAAAAACAATCTATCATTTATGTCTTTCTTTCGCTAAAACATTACTCCCGCGGAGAAAAACAAACAAAAAAAGAAAGAACCTTGAAAACAGGCGCAATCTTAACTCGATTTCTTACGCTTTAAGAAATTAATAAAAAAATGATTTTACACGTACATTAAATATCAAAGATCAGTACAATTACTACATATTCATAATAACGAGGTTGGGAGATCGATTGGTCACTTCCGCATTCCTTTCTCGAAAATCACACGTGGTCTATGAAAAACTTAAAAGCAGATGCACGTATATTTCTCACTATAATTCTTATGCTTAAGAAATTAATATACTGTAATAGTGATTGCACGTATATTAAATTTGTCAATTAAAATCAATACATTCGCGTTCTTAAAATTCAATTTAGGCATTACTACAAATAAATGGAACACACTTCCAACGCAA
Source organism: Halocaridina rubra (assembly GCA_037179515.1). Classification (NCBI taxonomy): domain Eukaryota; kingdom Metazoa; phylum Arthropoda; class Malacostraca; order Decapoda; family Atyidae; genus Halocaridina; species Halocaridina rubra. Next base: position 91,141 of record JAXCGZ010009704.1, on the reverse strand, counting down.
TTTCTTTACATTACTCAACTTATAACAAAAAACGGAGTGTATTACTGCTTATAGCTATTAGTACAAATTATCCATGTTAGTAATGGGTACAGAAATTCTACTTTTATCTAATTATTAGGCGCCACACCCCTCATAGGCAGGTTGGCTGAGTCAAAGCATAACTACAAGATAAAATGGCGGCGTCCACCGACCTCAATTTCTTTTACTAATTGTCCCATTACTCACTGGATACAGATCACAAGTACTTAGCTATTTTAAGGAGGTGGTCCTGAAGAACTTTATGGCAGAAGGCAAGGAAGGAGGGGGTTCTCCTTCTTCTCTTGAGTAAAATCGACGAATCGCCGTCTTCTTGGTCGGATCCGGCAACTTATATTTCTTGTAATGGGCATTTTCACTCAATGCTCCGGTCACACTTTTGCTTACTAAGAAATATCTTAGGAATAGTTCCTTAAAAGTTTCATAATATTCTCTGTTTGACCACTCGTCACTTCTCATCCGCAGACCCAAGTATTTCAGGAAGTCGGTCGCGGGAATTATGGACGGACATTCAAGGTCTTTTACATTTGCGTCGTCGAGGTATAAAGGTGAATTTTTGACTCGAGGCTCCTTTACAACCAGGGCACGGGGTGGGGGCTTGTCCTGCTGCGTTCCCTGTGTCACCACGGGGCTCGGAGCGGCAGGCTGTTCGTCGATGTTTGAGGCGTCGGTTTCTCTGTCGGCGTTGACCAAGTTCCTTCTCGACGGAGCGGCGTCGGCAGGAGTTTGTAGGCGCCGCACGTGCTCCTCCAGTTCGAGAATTCTCCGGTGTTTGGCCTCGTCACTCATTTCTAGAATTGGGAGATGTTGGATTTCTGCTTTTGCCATTCTTATTTTCTTTTCTTCGCACTGGTTTCTTCTGATATGAGAGTCTCTTCTTATGTTTTCCAGGCGTGATGATCCGTACTGCGCTGCCACCAAGTTGTCGTATGAATTTTGGACTTCCATTTGAATTCACCAATTTGTAAGATGACTGGGCTATCTCACCGCTCGTCACCACTGACGTAATGTTAATTACTACGTTATAATTATTAGTACCAGACGGGTACAAGGTAAGAATGGACAAGCAGTGATTCCTTTATCTTAATTTATTCTAGAGTACAAC
>JAXCGZ010009704.1:77500-80000 GCA_037179515.1 Halocaridina rubra | reverse complement strand
TCTGCCACCACCACAGTACCATCTGCAAACAGCAACTGATTCAGCTCCCACTCGTTATCATCCCCATTTACCATTCTCAAACCTCGACCACGCACCTGCTCATTCACACCAAAATGTTGGAATGCATTACCAGAAGATTTAAAAACAATAACTGGCACAACTTTATTTAAAAAGAAACTCAAACAGCATTAATTTACTAGGCAAAATCAAGCAGCTGTTGATTAATAATTAATACAGTATTGGTGTATCATTATGTCCAGGTTAAGGTCAGGCTACTGTTTTGTTTTATTACAAGATAAGTATGAGATTGCTATATTGAAGCATTTGTTAACTATTGCCGTCATACTTTAATTTATGTGAAATGTATATTAAACTGCCTGCTGAGGTGCCCTTGCTCAGCAGGCTAGTGCCTCTGAATATAATGTACATATTTATTCCTGTATGTATACTAAATATTTGGCAATAAAATCTATGACTATGACTATGACTTTGACCTCTCTTACAACTCCATCAATATACAAACTGAACAGCCATGGTGACATCACACATCCTTGTCTCAGTCCCACACTCACTGGAAACCACTCACTCACTTCATTCCCTACCCTAACGCAAGCTCTACTGCCCTCATACAAACTCTTCACTGCATGCAACAATTTACCATTAATTCCATATAATCTCAAAACATTCCACATAGCCTCTCTCTCAGCTCTATCATATGCTTTCTCCAGATCCAAAAATGCAAAATACACATCCTTACCCTTTGCTAAATATTTCTCACATAACTGCCTAACTATAAAAATCTGATCTATACAACCTCTACCTCTCCTAAAACCACTCTGCACTTCCGCAATCACATATTCTGTCTTATCCCTAATCCTATTATCCAGTATCCTACCATACACTTTTCCTACCACACTCAACAAACTTATATCCCTAAAATTACTGCATTCATACACATCACCCTTACCTTTGTATAGGGGCACTATACAGGCAATCACCCATTCCACTGGCACCAATGACAACATAAAGCATATATTAAACACTCACTAACCATTCCAATGCAGTCACACCCCCTTCTTTCAACATCTCCACTCTCACACCATCCATTCCAGGTGCTTTACCTGCTTTCGCTTCATACAATGCCCTTTTCACCCCCTCTCTTGTAATCTCTCTCTCATTTTCCTCTCCCATTACTGGCCCTTGACCCCCCCCACTGCCACTATAGCTGCCTCTCTATCTTCCTCAACATTCAGCAAGCACTCAAAATATTCTGCCCATCTTTTCCTTGCATCGTTCCCTCTTAACATCTGTCCATTCACATCTTTCACTGTCTCTTCCATCCTAGATCCACCCTTCCTTACTCTCTTCACTTCTTTCCAAAACTTTTTTTTATTCTCCTCATATGACCTACTAAAATCCTGTCCCCACCTAACATTTGCCAACCTTTTCTCTTCCTCTACCTTGCGCTTGGTTTCCACATTTTTCTCCCTATATCTTTCATACTTCTCCCTACTTTTACGCTGCAGCCATTCCTCGAAAACCCTCTTTTTCTTTTCCACCTTCATTTTCACTCCTTCATACCACCATTCGCTGCTCCTCCTCATGCCACCTCCAACAAACCTCTTTCCACACACATCATTTGCATGTCTCACAAAACATTCTTTCATCAACCCCCATTCCTCCCCTACCTCCCCAACTTCTCTTTCTTTCACCCTGTCATATGCCACTCTCAAACTGTCCTAATATTCCTGTCTCTTCTCTGGCTTTTTCAACTCTTCCACCTTCACTATTTCCCTTCTACATCACCCCACACTATTTCCCCACTCTTTTGCTACTACCACTGTTGCTTCAACCAAAAATGATCAGACATCCCAGCAGCCACACCCCTGAATCCATTTACAACTTTCACTCTACCAACCATGCTCTTTGCTACCAACACATAATCCATCAATGCTCTTTCTTTCACTCTTCCATTTGCCACTCTCATCCATGTATACTTATTTATTAACTTCTTCTTAAATAAACTATTACCTATCACCAATCTTGCTCCACACACATATGTAAAAGTCTCTCGCCACTCTCATTCCCACCTGGTACCCCATACTTTCCTACAGCACTTTCTATCTCTCCATCACCAACTCTGGCATTCAAGTCACCCAACACAACTATATAGTTCCTTCTACTCAGACCATCCACACATCTAGTTAACTCATTCCAGAATTCATCCCGCTCTTCCCCACTTCTCTCACATCCTGGCCCATATGCACTAACAAAAGCCCAACATTCCCTTCCTATCCTAGCCCTCACCCACATCAGCCTAGATGACACTTCTTTCCATTCCGCTACCTTATTTACCACATATATTTGTATGTATATATATATATATATATATATATATATATATATATATATATATATATATATATATATATATATATGTATATGTGTGCATATATGTAGGAATGTTTGTATATGTAAATGTGTATATATATGCATGTAT
>JAXCGZ010009704.1:47500-67500 GCA_037179515.1 Halocaridina rubra | reverse complement strand
GTAAGTTATGAAAAGAGGAAAATGATAATAAAATGGAAAAAAAAAAAAACAATTTGTTGGGCGCAGATTTAAAAGTTTGCACTTTGTGACTCACCCAAGACAAGTTAGAGTTATGTGGATTCCTAATATGTTAATATAATTAAGTGGGTGAGATCTTAGATTCGGAGACAACAGGGCTATTAGGAGGAGAACAGTATAAAGAAATAGCCAAAACACTGTCTTGAGGGTATAAAATTTAGCTAAATATTGGATGCCCCACTCAGAAGCTCTCTGTAAATCGGAGTTGAGAGCTGAAGAAAGAGTGATAAGAGACTGATTACAAGTAGCAGATGAGTTATGTGACGAGAAGGCAGAAGAAAATGAAGGGTTGACAAAGGCATGGAAAAGAGAAGAGCCTGGGAACTGAAGAAGATCGTTGATGAAGAGTAGGAAAAGAATATGTGAAAGTACAGAGCCCTGTAGAACTTCACTGTAACTGGAAATGAGCTAGATGTTGCATCTTCAGCAACCACAGATATAAAAGAGTCATAGAGGAAACTGGAAATCAGAGAAGAGAGAGAAGGGGTAAAGTCATGAGCAGGAAGTTTGGTCAACAAAGCCTTGTACCACACTCTGTTAAAAGCCTCAGAGATATCAAGGGCGACGACAAAGGATTCCCGTTATTTCATCAGAGATTATAACCATATTTGGATTAGATAAAAAGGAAGGTTACAAGTTTATCTGGCTTTGCAGAATCCGTACTGATGATCGGAAATAAGCGAGTTAGTTTCAAGATGTGTTTAGAAGTGAAAACTGAGCCCACTTTCGAAAACTTTAGCAGTAGTAGTCCTTAAGACAATAGGTCGGTAATTGGAACAATAGAGTGGCCACCTTTCTTATGAACAGGCTGAACTAAATCGTGCTTTCAAGATGATGGATGGATACTGGTAGAGAGATTGAGGTAAAAAAGATGGCATACACAGGAGACATTTCATCTGCAAACTCTTTTAGGTGCCTTGCAGGGATACTATTGGGTCCGGATGGCCTTATTCGTCACTAGAGGGTGAAGAACCTTATTGATTTTGCGTGAAGTATGAATAAGGGAGATGTGAAGTACGTGGAATAGGCGTGCTGGAATCACTTATGGAAGAGTTGGTAGAAAAACGAAAGCCAAAGAAAGTGGCTTCATCAGAAGGAGAAAGAGAGGGGAAAAGATTGAATTACAGATGTTTTAGGGGAGATTTTTGGCTAAGGACCAGGAACACTTATCAATGGGAGAGGAGTTAAAGTTATCAGCTTTCCTTATAGTGCTTCTCTTGTACTATATGAGTAGACTAGATTAAAGAGGGCCGGTTGCAGAGGTTTAACGAATACACAATAGTTCTGTCATAGCTTTGTGTGCGATCACCTCTTTCCGAACCAAAGAGTGGAATGTTAGCCTAGACATATAGAGGTTGTGGAAGGAACATGAATGGTCCCAGTCATCTCTTTGCCTTTACTGACTCAGCAGGCACAGTGAGTATAGATATGAATATTGAAGGTTATTTATGGATCTAACTGGACTATAGGCACAAAAGCAAGAATAGATATGAAGAGGTTTGTCCTGGTAATTATATATATATATATATATATATATATATATATATATATATATATATATGTGTGTGTGTGTGTGTGTGTGTGTGTGTGTGTGTGTGTGTGTGTGTGTGTGTGTGTGTGTGTGTGTGTGTGTGTGTGTGTGTGTGTGTGTACTATAAGGGTTCAAATTTATACGGTCGATTTCTCCAGAGGCTGAGTGGTAAATATCTCAGAAGGTAGTATTCGTTATATGCAAATCTTTACTCATATATTACCCTTGAAGGCTCCAAATCAAATTTTGAACTATATGGTAAATTGTAGTGACCATTTCTCATTTTCAACAATATATTTGGTCATTTTCACATGAAATGAAATGTGCAACCTCACTTCATAGTGAGGTTTAATCAGATTAGCATATATACCAGAGTGGGTATTGTCTCGTGCCTCTTATGCTTCCACCTCATTCATGTACAAAGCAATCTATCTGTACATGACTGCTTCGTAGGATTTCAGTAAAACACTTTCTTTTTTCTCTCTCTTACAATTTTGCCTGTTAGTATAATTGGTTCTTGTCTTTTCCCCATAGTAGTCAACTCCAATGTACATACTTATGTAATGTATCAACCCAAGTTTATATAAAACTTATAACTACTCCTAACAGGATTCGAGGCAATAATAAACTTGACAATCCACCAATTTGGAAAAAATGTTGACTACTGTATCACGGAAGGTCTAAAATATGTAGCAAGCCTCTTCGCTAACAGCTTTAGAGGAATTAATACACTTTTATTAAAATGTTTCTCTGCATATTACTCCTACTTCCCAACCTCATTTGAGGATAATTTTCGTATTTATTTAAACTTTGTCTCTAGGAACATACAATGGTGAAATTCACATTTTATCATATGTGAAAACATACTTGATATTCCAGCAATGTACATAATTTTGTACTTTTGACTGTACCACTGGAAATTTGTGCTTCCGGCATACTTGTGGATCGTCAGGTGTGTTGCAGTATTGAATTCTGGTCAGGGGCAGTTATATGTTTCATGTTGACATTTCTAAAACTGGTTTATTTGACTATTGTATATGACTGAGAAGTGAGAGCATAATGAAGTGAGATACTTAGATGGGCATTTATTTTTTATCTTTTGGTTTGCAGAGAACTTTTCTATTACATTTATGTTCATGCTCATATGTTCATATTAACCGAGTATGTCTACGTATGATCGTTCTCTTACTTACATTTTCACTATCTAAAGCATGATCTTCACATTATTATTTGTATGTATTCATAACTACATTATATACCACTGCTCTATATACAGTTGTCCCTAACTCGGTGATGGACTGACCTAAAGAATATTTGCTTCTTCACAATGGCTTGCATTTGCTCTATCCGTTGAATATAATAGGCTACGCATGCTGTTATCCATTTAATATGTAATATACTTTTGTTGTGAAAAAATACGAATCTCACAAATACTCAAGATATATATATATATATATATATATATATATATATATATATATATATATATATATATATATATATATATATATATATATATATATATATATATATATATATATATATATATATATATATATATATATATAGAGAGAGAGAGAGAGAGAGAGAGAGAGAGAGAGATCCTACCTGGTACATAGAGATTACAATTTGCATCTATTTCAACATTTCTGAGTGATGACAGTAACTCACAACTGGGCGCAAACAACGGTCTCCAGTTGAAACCCAGACAATCCGTCGCTGAAAAATGGAAATAATTATTATAAGTTCACAATCTTCATTGCTTGAAATAAAGCATTCTATCTCAAAGCTCCAACTGTAAAGAGGTGATAGCTAATAAAAAAAAAAAGGTGCCATCACATCTTACTAGGGAATATCAATTTTGCATTGAGGCAATTACTAAAAGCCATAAGAATTCGGAAGCAGCTGTTTGGGATCGGGGAGAGAACTGAGATTATTAGCTTAATATTCTTCTCATCGAAGAATGGCGTGCAAATATGTGCAAATAATAATAAAAAAAAAAATCTGATGATTGAAAGCTGATATTGCACCTATTTTTCAAACAAAGCATTTTGTAGCCAAGAAATATATATTGAATATTTTGTTCACACATATAATAATAATAATAATAATAATAATAATAATAATAATAATAATAATAATAATAATAATAATAATAATAATAATAATAATAATAATAATAATAATAATAATAATAATAATAATAAACCTTTATTTCCATTACAATACAATGGGTATTCGTCAGCCTGGGCAAGCCCCAACCCCCCACTGTGGTGCCCAACCACAGCAGTTCCTGCCAGTAAACAGTTTAAACTCTCGGTCTTGGACGGGAACCGATCTTTCGACCTCGTGAATGCGAAGCCAGCGCGTTTCCACTGTACTAGCCAGCAGGCATCTGTATTCGATAAGAAGACCAATAACCTCAACCCTATCACCAATCCAAATCAGTTGATCTCAAATTGCATTTGGCTTTTTTTTTATAACCCGAAAGTACATGCCCCATTTACAAAACAGCCAATTCACCTCGTGTCTCCCATCTTAGTTTCTTAGGAATAAGAGGTCACAAACATACCGCCCCCACTACTCTGCTTGGACCACCTAGTTTGTAATTGGACAAATTTGTCTGCCGTGCGACCCGACAGGTGTAGAGGAATTACCCCACCACTTCATTTCATGGCAGCTCTCCCCACACTTACCAGTCCTAGATCACAGCAGTGACCGCGTGCTGGAAAATCTATTGACCCTATTCCACTAACATACCACATTCACTCAATGCTCTCCCAACCCCGTCCATTATCTCTTTGTAGGTCTTCCTTCACTTCATATCTCCACAGTCTTTTTCCCTATATTTCCTTCTGCATTCTTTCTATATGCCTAAGCATCTCAGTACTCTGATCTCTCTTAGATAAATTTCTTGCAACACCTGTTTACACTTCTTACTCTTATATATTCTTGACATACCTATAATATTTCTCATACACCTCACCTCCATTACGCACAATTTGTTCTTATCATCCTGTCTTGCCTATCAAATCTCTTCTCTATGTAATGCCGTGGCCACAATTACTCCTTCACAGAACTTTCTTTATGCACTAATTACGAGATACTTGTTTTTCATCATACTTTTCATATCATACTTATATTCTCTTGCTTCTTTCTATCTTAAATGTACTTCCATATCCATTACTCCATTTACTGCAACATGCGACCCATATATTCTTAAAACTCATTACTATCACCAGTATCTCCCCATTCACTTCACATTCAACCTACCAGCATATTATAAATCTTTACTTTTACTGGCGATCAAGTGTAACTTATTTTCTCTCAGCTACCCCTACACTCAAAATTATTAACCACTTCAGTTTCTCCTGAGAATCAGCTAGATGCATCATGCCATCAGCATATGGTACCTGATTCGTCTTCAGTGACCTTCCAGTCTCACCAACTAATTCCTAACCTCTGCCTAGCACTCCTTCATTTATATTCTTCACCTCTTCACCCATATATAAATTGAACAAACACAGCATCATAGCAACTGCATCCCCAGATTCACCTAAACCCCATCACATTCACCATTCACGTCATTCACATACACTATACTTCTCAAATAAACACAAAGTACGGCTTTCAACAAACTTCCCTCTATTTAATTCCGTTGCAAAATGCTCCATAAAGTTCTCCAACAACCCTGACAAAGATGCTCTCAAAGTCTATGAGTCCTAAAAAGTCGCTCTAATTCTCATAGATCTGTTTTACCACAAATTCTTAATCCACACAGCTCTCATTGGGGTAAATAACCTCAAAATTATTAATAAACTTGCTCCACCAGCAGAATTTAAAGCTTACACAAACTTTTTTCACATTAGAGGGAAAAAAGGCAGCCTGACAACTGAAAAGGAATATTTGAGAGGGGAGAACGAGACAGTTTGTGCAAGGGCTATTAATTTGGTAGATGACTACAATATGCACCATGTGGAAGTGGAAAGTTCATTATTCTTGGCCAGGAAAATGGATCCCATGGTGAGCAGACAAACTGTTCAGAAAGTAGTGAGATGTTGTGAAAGCCAGACAATTGATTTTGCTTCTGCAATGCATACACAAGAAAAGTAAGAAATCTAAGAAAATTGGAAAAGAATTGTTGGTTGTGTTACCCATTATAGGCAAGTGGCTTTTTATCTATCATGGATTATGGACCGGGACAGTTTGCCATATGGAAAGTTCAGAGTCTGCTGAATGCATAATCACTGTGTTATATTAGATGTTTTTGGAGAGAGAACCTTTAGAGGAGAAGCAAATGACTAATATAACAGTGTTCCGATCAGTATCACTGTAGAGGGTAGCGACAAGTGGAACATTCAATGATTCATCGCTACTGCATATCATCCTAATGGAAATGGAATAATGGAGTGATCATATTACAATAAACACTATAGCCGAGATCTTATTCTTATTCGTCTACATCTTCTCCCACTTTTATGTGGGGTCGATGTTTCTGGCCAGTTTTCTCCATTTGTTTCTGTCCCATACCTCATTACTCAACAAACCTTTAAACCTCAGGTCGTCATTGATGCAATCCATCCACCTACGCTTTGGTCTCCCTCTCCTTCTCCTACCCTGTATATCCATTTCCATCACCTTCCTCCCAACATACTGTTCATCCCTCCTAACGACATGACCATACCATCTTAGTCTACTTTCTTCTATCTTATCTGATATTTCTCTAACTTTTGAGGTACCTCTAATTACCTCGTTTCTGATCTTATCTCTTCTTGTCACCCCACACATCCATCTCAACATCCTTATCTCTGCCACATCCAGTTTTTTCTCTTGTGTCTTATTTATTGCCCATGTCTCTGCTCCATACATCATCGCAGGTCTCACAACTGTCTTATGCACTTTACCCATCAATTTAATCCCTATTCTCCTGTCGCACAGCACCCCAGGCACTTTCTTCCAGTTCTTCCATCCCGCTTGTATATGGTGGGTTATTTCTGACTCTAGGTCACCATCCTCTGCTACTGTTGATCCCAAATACTTGAACATTTCAACCCTTTTCAACACCTTCCCCTGCATATTGACCTCCCCATCCACATCATCTCTCAACCTCAAGTACTCTGTCTTCTTGCTGCTGATTTTCAGTCCTCTATCCTCCATCACTCTTCTCCACTCCTCAAGCTTCTCCTCCACTACCTCTCGTCTGTTGCTACACAGTACAATGTCATCTGCAAAGAGCATACACCACGGAAACTGATCTCTAATACCCTGGGTTACTACATCCAAGACCAGATCAAATAGATATGGACTCTAAGCAGACCCTTGATGCAGACCAACATTTACTGAGAGACTTTTCATCAAGCCCACACTGCTCTTACCATTTGCCTCTGCCCTCTCATACATATCTTGGATGATTCTTACATATTTCTCGGGGACTCCCTTTTCTCCAATACACCTCCACACCTCTTGACATGGTACTCGATCATATGCCTTTTCCAGACCAATAAAAACCATATGCAGTCCTTTCTGTTTCTCCCGATGCTTTTCCATCATTTGTCTCAAGCCGAGATGGGAGGTATAAATCGACTGAAGGTAGTTTTCTTGCAAAATATGTCTTCAAGATCTGGATAAAGCAGAAGCTTTGGTTTGACTGGAGACAACCGACATCAATACCACTATGAAAGAATAGTGCTGGGAGAACAAGCTTGGGCGCCAACACATTATTTTTTCGTGCACCGTTATCAATCAATTGTAAACTAAATTGAGATCACGCGATGGAATTTTTATGGCTTCTGTCACTAGTCTGAGATCCTATTGTCTCTCAACTGAGTATTAATTCCGTTAAAGGTCCACAGAAGTTTTAAGGAATTTGAAGTTATTATATTCCCAAAAAAATGGTAGTATAGTCTCTCTGTTAAAAAGCACTATGTTGTGAGTGCTAAATAGTAGTATTAGTTATTGTACTTAATTAATTAAATTAATACATCTGGCCCTTTGCATAGCTCAGTTAAGTGACTAAAAAAGGCTGTAGTGTGTTTTATGCAGAGCATGTCCTTCAACTTCCCCTAGAGACCTGAACCAATAAAATTGCTACCACTTCTCTCTTGGCTTAGCTAGAATGGAAATGGGAAATACCAAGTCCCTCTCACTTCCTCATACCATCTCTAGTCTCTCTTTTATACATCATTATAATTCTTTCAACACAAATGCCATATAATTCAAAATAGGAATTATATATATATATATATATATATATATATATATATATATATATATATATATATATATATATATATATATATATATATATATATATATATATATATATATATATATCTATATATATATATATATATATATATATATATATATATATATATATATATATATATATATATATATATATATATATATATATATATATATGTATATATATATATATATATATATATATATATATATATATATATATATATATATATATATATATATATACATATATATATATATATAAATATATATATATATATATATATATATATATATATATATATATATATATATATATATATATATATATATATATATATATATATATATATATATATATATATATATATATATATATATATACATATATATATATATATATATACATATATATATATATATATATATATATATATATATATATATATATATATATATATATATATATATATATATATATATATATATATATATATGTGTGTATGTATGTGTGTGATTACCTAATTGTGATTACCTAATTGTGTTTACGGGAAAGAGCCCAAAGCTAGTGTCTTCCCGTCTCCTCATCGGTTCCATTTTAGACTTAGTGATACTTATCATACCTGTCCTTAAAACTATGGATTGAGATAGCATTAACTACCTCCTCGCTTAGCCAATTCCAATTATCAACTACTCTTACACTGAAAAAGTATTTCCTTACATCCTGCGAAGAAGTTTTCTTACCAAGCTTCAAACTATGACCTCTAGTTCTAGAGCCAGCCATATCAAAATATCGATCCCTATCCACTCTATCATAACCATGAAGGAATTTAAAGACTGTCACCATGTCCCCCCTCACTCTTCTAGCTTCGAGTGATGGTAAGTCTAATTCCCTCAGCCTCTCATCATAACTGAGATTGCGTATTTCTGGCACCAGTTTCGTGGCATGTCTTTGAACTTTTTCAAGCTTAGCTATGTGCTTTTTCAAGTGCGGATTCCAAAAGGGGGCTGCATATTCGAGTTTTGGCCTCACATAGGTTACATAAATATTTCTGAACATTTCCTTGTCCATGTGCCTGAAGGCTACCCTTACATTTGATAAGAATGCATATGCTGCCCTTACTATGCCATTTATATGTATTTCTGGAGACAAATCTGCCAGTATGTTTACTCCTAGATCTCTCTCATTTTCTGTCTCTTGAAGTTGTACTCCAGCCACCGAGTAGTCAAGCTTGGGCCTTCTTGCACTTGTACCCATTCTCATTACCTTACATTTTGAAGTATTGAATTTCATTAGCCACTTTTCTGACCACTCATGCAGATTATTTAGATCCTCCTGAAGTTCTCTACCATTGTTCTCGTTTTTTACTTTCTTCACAATCTTTGCATCATCTGCAAGCATATTCATGAATGAATTTCCAGACTCTGGTAGGTCATTTACATATACAAGGAACAAAAGTGGCCCTAAAACTGAACCCTGTGGAACTCCACTACTAACTCTTCTCCATTCAGACACTGAGTGTCTTACTCTAACCCTCTGTTCCCTTCCTTCTAAGTAAGTTTTTATCCATTCCAAGACATTTCCACCTATTCTAGCCATTGATTGCAGCTTCCTAATAAGTCTCCCATGTGGAACAGTGTCAAACGCTTTCTGGAAGTCTAGGAATATGCAATCTGCCCAGCCCTCTCTTTCCTGTAAGATTTGGTTTACCTCATCATAAAATTCTAATAAGTTTGTTACTGTTGATCTACCTTCTCTGAAGCCATGTTGCCTCACTGACAAAAAGTTGAAGGATTCCAAGTGAAGAGAGATATGTTTCCTTAGTAGTTTCTCCATAACTTTGCAAACTATGCTGGTCAAGGAAACAGGTCTATAGTTCAGAGCCGTATCCCTCCTTCCCTTTTTGAAGATAGGTATCACATTTGCTTGTTTCCAGCATCTTGGAATCTCCCCCGACTCCAGTGACTCCTTAAATATGATACTTAGTGCCACTGATATTGTGTTTGCGCATTTTTTAAGCACATGAGGGGATATGTCATCAGGACCTGTAGCTTTATGAACATCTAAATCCATCAGCGCTTTGCATACCTCTGTGGCTGTAAGGTTGATGTTCTCTAATACCGGCCCTTGAGCTTCTATCACTGCAATCTGAGGGGGTGGGGTATTTTCTACTGTAAATACTGACTGAAACTCCTTGTTCAATTCTTTGCAGATCTCTTCTTCCGTCTCAGTGATGCTTCCATCCGCTCTCTTTAGCCTTAAAACCTGTTCTTTTACCTTCAGTTTTCCTCTGATAAAGCTGTGGAAAAGCTTGGGATTTTCCTTAGCCTTCCTGGTGATGTCCCTCTCATAATCTCTCTCTGCCTCTCTCCTTTTACTTAGGTAGTCATTTCTTGCTCTTTTGTAGGTTTGCCAGGCATTTATGTTTTTTCTCCTCCTATACCTTTTCCAGCATTTGTCTCTCCACTCCTTAGCTCTTTTACACCCATTATCGAACCATTTCTCTCTGGCATGAATTACACCTACTTTGGTGACAGGTATGCAGCAATCTACTATCTTCCCATATTTCTCACAAAAGATGTCATACATTTCTTGTACAGATTTTTTGTAAAATAAGGTTCTCCAGTCAATAACTGCAAAAAGCTCATTCATTTTGATGTAATCTCCTTTCGGATAGTTCCTCCTCATGTCCTCAGTGCCTCTACTCTCAGGAAGAATATCTTCAATGATATACTACATCAACAACACACAGTGGTCACTCTTTCCAATTGGTGGTTCATACTCAATTTTTTCAATATCCAACACATTATCTGTGAACACTAGATCAAGTAGTGATGGCTCATCCCCACCCCTGGCCCTTGTTGGTTCCATTAGTTGTTGGTGTAGGAAATTCCCTTGTACGCAATCTAGGAATCTTGCCCCGAATGAGTCCTCACCACTGTGTGGGTCAAGATTTATCCAATCTATCTCTTTATGATTAAAGTCTCCCATAATCAAAATCCTACATTTTTTTTCCTGTGCCATGTTAACAACTGAGTTTATGACTTCAATAGTACCTATATGACTTTCCTCATAAACTTCAAGCCTATTTTGGTTCCTTGGTGGGTTGTATACAACAGTTATTATAATGCTCTCTGACCCAGTATTTATGCGAGCAACAAGAAATTCCTTGAACTCACTTTCTATAGCCAAGTTTATTTCTTCGACTTGAATCCTTTCACTTATGAGCAGTGCTATCCCTCCACCAGTCCTCTCAGATCTTTCAACCCTTAGTATTCTGAAACCCTTAGGAAAAACTGTGACACTGTTTATGTCCTCACTCAACTTAGTCTCTGTAATTGTTACTATATCTGCCTTACTGTTGTGAATCCCATCTTTTAATTCTACTGCCTTACCAGCTAATCCATCAGCATTTGTGTATAACAATCTTAATGAGGCCCCATCCCCTGATCTTCTGTCATTATCTTCTTTATCTCCCCTTTGTCTGGAAGAACTCTGTAATGAAAATTTTTCTTCTCTTCTTCATTTCTTTCATCATTTAACCTTCTTGCCTCTTGCAACAAGTTTTTGATCTTTCCCATCTCTTCCTGTGTTCTGTATTGTCTAATGAACACTTCTTTGAATTCTTGAAGGTCTTTTAGACTTTTTTTCTCAACAATATTTCCCTACATGTTTCCCCTCTCTCAAAGGTTACTTTTGTTGGTCTCGGCTTTCCTTCCCTCGAATATTTACCTAGTTGGTGTATGTTTACAATATCCTCGGGACCACATACTACTCCAAGCTTTCTTATCAGGTCTACAACTCTAGCTTTATTTTCTTCAAGTCTCCCCTGCCATGTTGGTTCCTGGGACTCGCTTATGCCTGAGATTACTACTGTCTTCTCCTTATCAAGTGCCTGTCTGATGAGTGGGTTTGCCCTTTCCATCACAACGTCTTTCATTTTTTCGATTACTGTCTCTTTATAGTCAACTGTTTGTATGTTTTCCAGTGCCACCACCTTTACAGCCTCTTTTACTGCCACATTCCCCTTTAGTGCATCAGCAAAGGAAGTTTTCATGGCATCATTTTCCATATTCAGCTCCTGGAACTCTTTTCTGAACTGTTCAATGTTTTCCTTAATCTGGACATTCCAAGCAGCAATCTCGTCTCTCTCAGAAGAGAGCAGTGAACTAACATCTAATTCCTTTAGGTTGTCATTCAGCTGTTTGTTTTTATCTTCTTGTTTAGAAATTCTAGATTCTAGTTGACTCTTTTCCCCTTCCAGCTTTTTTATTCTTTTTTCTAGTTCCTTTCTCTCCTGCCCTTGTGCTTTATTTGCTTCCTCCAAAGATCTTATTTGCTCTCTGAGTGTTTCATTCTCTTTCATTTCTCCATCCATATTCTGAATTTTATCATCAAGGCTTATAACCATTTCCTCTATATTCTTGATTTTCTGTTTGAGTCGCCTGAAGGCTACCCCTCCTACCGACCCATGGATGGGAGAGGTTTGGGACAGAGATGGCGTCATTTTTATGTTCTCCCTCTCACAGAATATAGAAAGAAGACGAGAAAGAGGAAAAAAAAAGAGAAAAACTTTTAATTGAGCTTCACACCGAATTTTTATATCTCCATATAAGTACTATTTAGTGTCTCAGTTTATCTCTTTTCTGGTAACACACATCTTAACTTAAAAACTTGACCATGGTAATTTAAGGATAAAAAGAAAAAGAAAAAAAATGCAACAAAACAAAAGTCAAACCTGAAGGAAAAATTTGAACCTGTGTCTGAGGTGGCACCCACCTGTTTCTGCTATATATTCTTCCTAACTGATAAACTCACTTGCTAACCAAGGTATGTTATCACAAGATTAGACTTTACATTTAACTCAATATATATACAAAATAAAAACAAAATAGTAAAAGAGAAAGCTAAAAGAAAAGCAAAAAAAAAAAAAATTAAGAAATTAAGACAACTGTACTACTTGGCAACTTAACTCAGTACTGTTGACAGGTGGATTTTTTTTTTTTTTTTTTTTTTACTTATTCAATTTTTCGTGTATCAAACTAACTAACAAGTTAATATAAATGGGAAGGATACTGATTTTAACAATATATGGAACCACAGGATCAGGTAAACGGCTTAAGAGCTTTCCCCAGTTTACACAAAAAATTAGGTAATGTGATGTGATGGCTTCACCTCTGGCAACTCTTCTAAATTTCCTTCAAGGCAGAACTGGACGGCAGCTTCTCTCTTCCCTCACGAAAAATGTTCTCAATTTTTTTTCCTTTAATATTTTGGACAGTCTCGTCATACAACAAATATAAGCTTTGTACTCACAATACTCTGCAGGATTTCAGATTTAGGGAAATTATGGTAAAGTTTTCCACTAAGCACTTAGTCACTCGAAACAATTTAAAATTTAAGAGGAGCAGTTCCGTGTGTGTGTGTGTGTGTATGTGTGTGTGCGTGTGTGTGTGTGTGTGTGTGTGTGTGTGTGTGCGCGCGCGCGCTCTCTCTCGCTTGTGTCATTACCTAATTGTGCTTACGGGAAAGAGCCCCAAGCTCGTAACGTCCCGTCTCCTAATTGGTTCCATTTTGTACTTAGTGATACTTATCATACTTGTCCTTAAAACTATGGATTGAGTTAGCATTAACTACCTCCTCGATTAGCGAGTTCCAATTATCAACTGCTCTTACACTAAAAAAGCACTTCCTTACATCCTGCAAGGAAATTTTCTTACGAAGCTTCAAGCTATGACCTTTAGGTCTAGAGCCAGCCATATCAAAATATCGATCCCTATCCACTCTATCATAACGATGAAGGACTTTAAAGACTGTCGCCATATCCCCCCTCAATCTTCTAGCTTCGAGTGGTGATAAGTCTAATTCCCTCAGCCTCATCTCATAACTAAGATTGTGTATTTCTAGCACCTGTTTCGTGGCATGATTTTTCAAGTGCGGATTCCAATAGGGGGCTGCATATTCAAATTTTGGCCTCACTTAGGTTATATAAATATTTCTGAACATTTCCTTGTCCGTGTGCCTGAAGGCGACCTTTACATTTACTAAGAAAACATATGCTCCCCTCGCTATGCCATTTATGTGCATTTCTGGAAACTAATTAGTCAGCATATTTACTCCTAGATCTCTCTTACTCTCTGTCTCGTGAAGTTGTACCCCTGCCACCGAGTCATCTTGGGCCTTCTTGCACTTGTACCCATTCTCATTACCTTACACTTTGAAGTATTGAATTTTATTAGCCACTTTTCTGAACACTCATGCAGACAATTTAGATCTCCCTAAAGTTCTCTACCATTGTTCTCGTTTCTTACTTTCTCACAATCTTTGCATCATCTGCAAATATATTCATGAATGAATTTACAGACTCTGATAGGACATTTACATATACAAGGAACAAAAGTGGCCTAAAACTAAACCCTGTGGAAATCCACTACTCACTCTTCTCCATTCAGACACTGAGAGTCTTACTCAAACCCTCTGGTCCCTTCCTTCTAAGTATGTTTTTATCCATTTCAAGACATATCTATCTATTCTAGTCATTGCTTGCAGCTTTTTAATAAGTCTCCCGTGTGGGACAGTGTCAAATGCTTTATGGAAGTCTAGGAATATGCAAGCTGCCCAGCCCTCTCTCTCCTGTAAGATTCGGCCTACCTCATCATAAATTCTAATAAGTTTGTTACTGTTGATCTACCTTCTCTGAAATCATGTTGTCTCACTGACAAAAAGTTGAAGGATCCCAAGTGAAGAGAGATGTATTTCCTTAGTAGTTTCTCCATATATTTGCAAACTATGCTAATCAAGGAAACAGGTGTATAGTTTAGAGCGTATCCCTCCTTCCCTTTTTGAAGATAGGTATCACGTTTGCTTGTATCCAGCATCTTGGAATCTCCTCTGACGCCAGTGACTTTTTAAACATGATACTTAGTGCCACTGATATTGAGTTTGCGCATTTTTTAAGTACATGAGGGGATATATCATCAGGACCTGTTGCTTTATGGATATCTAACTCCATCAGCGCTTTGCATACCTCTGTGGCTGAAAGGACGATATTCTCTTATACCGGAACATGAGATTCTATCTCTGCAGTCTGAGTAGATGGGGTATTTGCTACTGTATATACTGACTGAAACTCCCTGCTCAATTCTTTGCAGATCTCTTCATCCGTTTCAGTGATGCTTCCATCCGCTCTCTTAATCTTTAAAACCTGTTCTTTTACCTTCAGTTTCTTCTGATAAAGTTGTGGAAAAACTTGGGATTTTCTTTAGCCTTCCTGGTGATGTCCCTTTCATAGTCTCTCTCTGCCTCTCCTCATTTACTTAGGTAATAATTTCTTGCTCTTTTATAGATCTGCCAGACAGTTATGTTTTTTCTCCTCCTATACTTTTCCAGCATTTGTCTCTCCACTCCTTAGCTCTTTTACAATCATTATTTAACTATTTCTCTATGGCATGAATTAAACCTACTTTCTTGACAGGTATGCAGCAATCTAATATTTTTGACTCCAGTGGTACCTATGGGACTCTCCTCATAAACTTCTAGCCTATGTTGGTTATATACAACAGTTATTATAATGCTCTCTGAAATTCCTTGAAATCACTTTCTATAGCAATGTTTATTTCTTCAACCTGAATCCTTTCACTTATGAGCAGTGCTATCCCTCCACCAGTCCTCTCAGATCTTTCAACCCTTAATATTTTGAAGCCCTTAGGAAAACTGTGAGGCTGTTTATGTAACTGCTACTATATCTGCCTTACTCTTGTGAATCCTATCTTTAAATTCTACTGCCTTACTAGCTACTCCATCAGTATTTGTGTATAACAATCATAATGAGGCCCCATCCCCTAATCTTCTGTCATTTTCTTCATTATCTCCTTTTTGTCTGGAAGAACTCTGAAATGACAATTTTTCCTCTCATCTTCATTTCTTTCCTCATTTAATCTTCTAGCCTCTTGCAACAAGATTTTGGTCCTTTCCATCTCTTCCCATGTTCTGTATTGGCTAATGAACAAGTCATTGAATTTTTGAAGGTCTTTTAGACTTATTTTCCTCATCAATATTTCTACACATGTGTGTGCGTGTGTGTGTGTGTGTGTGTGTGTGTGTGTGTGTTTGTGTGTGTGTGTGTGTGTGTGTGTGTGTGTGTTTGTGTGGGTATATGTATGTTTGGCAACATAATGACGAGTTCATGTACTCGTTAAGCTAATATTTTCCTTACAAACGAATATCCCAAATACTGTACACACACACACACACACACACACACACACACACACACACACACACACACACACACACACACACACACACACACACACACACACACTCACCATATCCCCCCTTACTCTTCTAGCTTCGAGTGATGGCAAGTCTAATTCCCTCAGCCTCTCATCATAACCGAGATTGCATATTTCTGGCACCAGTTTCGTGGCATGTCTTTGAAGCTTGAAAAAGTTCAAAGACATGCCACGAAACTGGTGCCAGAAATATGCAATCTCGGTTATGATGAGAGGCTGAGGGAATTAGACTTGCCATCACTCGAAGCTAGAAGAGTAAGGGGGGATATGGTGACAGTCTTTAAATTCCTTCATGGTTATGATAGAGTGGATAGGGATCGATATTTCGATATGGCTGGCTCTAGAACTAGAGGTCATAGTTTGAAGCTTCGTAAGAAAACTTGTTTGCAGGATGTAAGGAAATACTTTTTCAGTGTAAGAGTAGTTGATAATTGGAATTCGCTATGCGAGGAGGTAGTTAATGCTATCTCAATCCATAGTTTTAAGGACAGGTACGAAAAGTATCACTAAGTCTAAAAATGGAACCGATGAGGAGACGGGAAGATACGAGCTTTTGGCTCTTTCCCGTAAACACAATTAGGTAATCACAATTAGGTAATCACACACACACACACACACACGATCAGGAGACGGGAAGATACGAGCTTTGGGCTCTTTCCCGTAAACACAATTAGGTAATTACAATTAGGTAATTACACAAAATCCCAAGCTTTTCCACAGCTTTATCAGAGGAAAACTGAAGGTAAAAGAACAGGATTAAGGCTAAAGAGAGCGGATGGAAGTATCACTGAGACGGATGAAGAGATCTGCAAAGAATTGAACAAGGAGTTTCAGTCATTATTTACAGTAGAAAATACCCCACCCCCTCAGATTGCAGTGATAGAAGCTCAAGGGCCGGTATTAGAGAACATCAACTTTACAGCCACAGAGGTATGCAAATCGCTGATGGATTTAGATGTTCATAAAGCTACAGGTCTCGATGACATATCCCCTCATGTGCTTAAAAAATGCGCAAACACAATATCAGTGGCACTAAGTATCATATTTAAGGAGTCACTGGAGTCGGGGGAGATTCCAAGATGCTGGAAACAAGCAAATGTGATACCTATCTTCAAAAAGGGTAGGAGGGATACGGCTCTGAACTATAGACCAGTTTCCTTGACCAGCATAGTTTGCAAAGTTATGGAGAAACTACTAAGGAAACATATCTCTCTTCACTTGGAATCCTTCAACATTTTGTCAGTGAGGCAACATGGCTTCAGAGAAGGTAGATCAACAGTAACAAACTTATTAGAATTTTATGATGAGGTAAGCCAAATCTTACAGGAAAGAGAGGGCTGGGCAGATTGCATATTCCTAGACTTCCAGAAAGCGTTTGACACTGTTCCACATGGGAGACTTATTAGGAAGCTGCAATCAATGGCTAGAATAGGTGGAAATGTTTTGGAATGGATAAAAACTTACTTAGAAGGAAGGGAACAGAGGGTTAGAGTAAGACACTCAGTGTCTGAATGGAGAAGAGTTAGTAGTGGAGTTCCACAGGGTTCAGTTTTAGGGCCACTTTTGTTCCTTGTATATGTAAATGACCTACCAGAGTCTGTAAATTCATTCATGAATATGTTTGCAGATGATGCAAAGATTGTGAAGAAAGTAAAAAACGAGAACAATGGTAGAGAACTTCAGGAGGATCTAAATAATCTGCATGAGTGGTCAGAAAAGTGGCTAATGAAATTCAATACTTCAAAATGTAAGGTAATGGGAATGGGTACAAGTGCAAGAAGGCCCAAGCTTGACTACTTGGTGGCTGGAGTACAACTTCAAGAGACAGAAAATGAGAGAGATCTAGGAGTAAACATACTGGCAGATTTGTCTCCAGAAATACATATAAATGGCATAGTAAGGGCAGCATATGCATTCTTATCAAATGTAAGGGTAGCCTTCAGGCACATGGACAAGGAAATGTTCAGAAATATTTATGTAACCTATGTGAGGCCAAAACTCGAATATGCAGCCCCCTTTTGGAATCCGCACTTGAAAGAGCACATAGTTAAGCTTGAAAAAGTTCAAAGACATGCCACGAAACTGGTGCCAGAAATACGCAATCTCAGTTATGATGAGAGGCTGAGGGAATTAGACTTGCCATCACTCGAAGCTAGAAGAGTGAGGGGGGATATGGTGACAGTCTTTAAATTCCTTCATGGTTATGATAGAGTGGATAGGGATCGATATTTTGATATGGCTGGCTCTAGAACTAGAGGTCATAGTTTGAAGCTTCGTAAGAAAACTTCTTCGCAGGATATAAGGAAATACTTTTTCAGTGTAAGAGTAGTTGATAATTGGAATTCGCTAAGCGAGGAGGTAGTTAATGCTATCTCAATCCATAGTTTTAAGAACAGGTATGATAAGTATCACTAAGTATAAAATGGAACCGATGAGGAGACGGGAAGATACGAGCTTTGGGGTCTTTCCCGTAAACACAATTAGGTAATCACAATTAGGTAATCACACACACACACTCTATGTGAGGCCAAAGCTTGATTTTGCAGCCCTTTTTTGAGATCTACTCTTGAAAAAGCACGTAGTTAAGTTGGAAAATCTTCAAAGACATGTCACGAAACTGGTGACAGAAATACACATTCTCAATTATGAGGAGAGGCTGAGGGAATTAGACTTAGCATCACTCGAAGCTAGAAGAATTAGGGGGGATATGGTGACGGTTTTTAAATTCCTTCATGGCTATGAAAAAGTGGATATGGATTGATATTTTGATATGTCTGGCACTAGAACTAAAGGTCATAATTTGAAGCTTCGTAAAAAACTTCTTTGCAGGATTTAAGGAAGTACTTTTTAGTGCATAAGTAGTTGATAATTGGAATTCGCAAAGCGAGGAGGCAGTAAATGCTTTCTCACTCCATTGTTTTAAGGACAAGTATGATAACTTTCACTAAGTACAAAATGAAACCGACCAGGACGCGGGAAATTACGCACTTGGGACCCTCTCCCGTAAGCACAATTAGGTAATTACAATTAGGTAATTACACACACTCGCACACACACGCAAGTCTATAGCTTAGAGAATATGAGGGAATGAGTAGAGATTTGTGTGTTCCAATGCCATTTCACCTATGCCAGGAGCAAAGAGGTAGCAATTTTTTTGTTTTTGTTTAGATCTTTAGGGGAAAGTGAAGAATGAACATCTTCTCTGCTAAAAAAAAATACACACTCTACAGCCTTATGAGTCACTTAAGTGAGGAGTTCAAATGAAGGGCTAGATGTATCTTTATTCAGAAAGGAAAGGAGAGAGATGCAGCTATAATGATTAAGTTTGTTTCAATGACTAGCATTGTTTGCAAAGGAATGGAGAAAGTACTTGTAGATACTTCTTCACTTGGAATCTTTTAACTTTTAACAGTGAGACGACAAACCTAATGGAGTTTTATGATGAGATAAGCCTAATGTAATAAGAATGAGAGAGTTGGGGGTAGAATGACTATTTCTATATTTTCTGCGGGCGTTTGATAGATTCTCACAAGGAAATTCATAATAATTTGCAAGTAATTACTAGAATAGATTCTTGGAGTGAATAAAAAATATTTGTAACAAAGGAGCGAAGGGCCAGAGTAAGATATAATGTCTGGCTGGAAAAAGGTTTGCTGTGGGGTTCTGCATTGATCGGTTTTAAGGCCAATTCTATTCCTTGTTAATATAAATGATCTACTGGACTTTATAAATGCATTTCTAAATAGGACTGCAACTGCTGTAAAGAATAAGAGGCCAGTAAAAGAAGAAAATAGTGGAAGAAACTTCAGGAGTACCTAACTAATCGGAATAAGTGATGAGACAAGCGGCT
>JAXCGZ010009704.1:20000-25000 GCA_037179515.1 Halocaridina rubra | reverse complement strand
GCCTTGGGCCAGACTCTGTCAAAAGCCTTAAAGATATCAAGGGTGACGACAAAGGATTCCCCATAGATCCTAAGAGAAAATGACCATACATGAGTAAGATAGGACAGGAGGTCACCAGTGGATCTGGCCTTGCTGAAGCTGCACTGGTGATCGGAGAAAAGCAAATTAGATTCTAGACGTTTCAATAGGTGAAGATTAAGCAAAATTTTATATACTTTAGTGCTAGCAGAAGCTAGAGCAATAGGTCGGTAGTTTGAAGGAATAGAGCGGTCACCCTTAGGGACAGATTGAACAGGAGCATGCTTAAAAGATGAAGAATGGATACTGGTCGAGAGAATGGAGCGAGAAAGATGGCAAAGCACTGGAGCCAGTTCATCTGCAAGCTCATTAAGAAGCTTTGTAGAGATACCATCGGGTCTGGGTTTCTTGTTTGTCTTTAGAGAGCGAAGAGCCTTATGTACTTTGCTTTGAAGAAAGAATAAGGGAAGGAATAGGGTTAGAGAGGGGTAAATTACCAGGAACAGTTGTGCTGGAATTGCTTACAGAAGAGTTGACAGAAAAATGAGAGCCAAAGAGAATGGTTTTGTCAGTGGAAGAGCAAGCTATAGAGCCATCAGAATGAATGATAAGGGGAAAGCTTGAGTTACAGATGTTTTTGGAGATTTTTTTTTGGCTAAGGACCAGGAACATTTATTATTTGAAGAGGAGTTAAGTTCATTAACTCTCCTCCTTGAAAAGGAAGCTCTAAGTCTTCAGGTTTGAGCAGTACAGTGATTCCTGGATGTAATAAAAGCAGAGCAAATTAAATCAGCAGGAGAGGCTTGTTACAACTGGCATGCCGATCCCTGGTCTGAATAGCCATGGAGCACACACTATCAAACCAAGGATTAGGAGAAGAAAAAGTTTTCATAGAGGAAGGGATGAATGCCTCGGTTCCCGAGGTAATGATATAGGTAACTTTTATTCATCCCATGGGAAGTCAAAGAGAAAGTTACACAAATCATTATGTTGAGTACAGTCAAAGTGTCAATGGCGGCACTGAGTAGGAGGAAATTAAAAATATAAGATACTGAGTTCACAGAGTGCTCAGATTTACACAGAGGGGAAAGCACAGAATATGAGTAGCTTAAAAGATTAGAAGTAGAAATAGGTCAAGAGTGTTAGCTGCATGTTCGTGGTCATCAGAACACAAGTGGGAGGTGTGATAAGCTGCTCCAGATGGTGAGTAACAGAAATAAAATTTGCCTCACCTCCTCCTACATCAGTGTGAGAAGAATTAAGCTTCTCACTGTGGTGTAAATTGAAGTCCCTAATATAGAGAACTTCAGCATGTGGGTGAGAAGACTGCAAGGACTCATGTCAAGATGAGAGATATTCAAAGAAAAGCTCAAAGACAGTGGATTTAGGAGAGCAATAGCAGAAGAAAGGAATATAGTGGTAGTAAAGAGATAGATTTCTAGCCAAAGAACATTAAAGCCAGGAGAGTCAAGGTCCATGAGTCTTGCAAGAGGAGTATTAGTGTTGCAGTAGGTACAAACCACACCTTTGGAACAGAGATGAGAATGCAAGTTATAGTGAGAGATTTGAAATGGGTCAGGGGAAGCATGGCTACACAGCTGGGTTTCAGAGAGAAGGAAGAGCTTAGGGAGGGATGTACCCAAGTGCAGTTCTACAGACGAATGATTGGAGCTCAGACCCCGAACGTAATTAAAATGAAGAGTGAAAGAAGCAGATCGATCAGGAAATAGACGTCCAAGAAGTCCATCAACTTACCATAGGGTATCCTCAAAGAGGCCCATGCAAATATTATTAATAAAAGAGCCATGGAAAGCTACAGAAATTTAGCAAATGCAGTCACAGCTCTTGCCGATAGCAGTATATATGAGAAAACAAAAACTGTTACCATACAGCACAAAATGGTAAGGAAGCCCATCAGTGAAACAACACAGAAAAAATAACGATATGTTTCGGGTCCTAACTGGACCCCTTCTCAAGAAGGGGTCCAGTTAGGACCCGAAAGATAACATTATTTTTTCCGTGTGTTGTTTCACTGATGTGCTTCCTTACCATATATATATATATATATATATATATATATATATATATATATATATATATATATATATATATATATATATATATATATATATATATATATATATACCTTTGCCAACGAAAATATTTTCAGGATATCAGGGGAGTCGAACTAGTTCTACCAGCTACAAAGTCATGCTGCTTTAACCAACCGTACCACAGTAGTAGTAGCACAGTTGGTCAAGGTAGCATTATTTTGTAGCTGGGGACTCTAGTTCGAGACTCCTAATGTTTCAAATAGATTTTCGTGGATAACAGTATTATTAATATCGCAGTTTCTTATATATATATATATATATATATATATATATATATATATATATATATATATATATATATATATATATATATATATATATATATATATATTTATATATATATATATATATATATATATATATATATATATATATATATATATATATATATATATATATATATATATATATATATGTATATACATATATATATATATATATATATATATATATATATATATATATATATATATATATATATATATATATATATATATATATATATATATATATATATATATATATATAAGCATACATGCATGCACACACATACGTACATACATTTATATATATATATATATATATATATATATATATATATATATATATATATATATATATATATATATATATATATATATATGTATATATATATATACACACAAACAAATAGACATATATATATATATATATATATATATATATATATATATATATATATATATATATATATATATATATATATATATATATATATATATATATATATATATATATATATATATATATATATATATATATATATATATATATATATATATATATATATATATATATATATATATATGTTTGTGTGATTACCTAATTGTGATTACCTAATTGTGTTTACGGGAAAGAGCCCAAAGCTCGTATCTTCCCGTCTCCTCATCGGTTCCATTTTTAGACTTAGTGATACTTATCATACCTGTCCTTAAAACTATGGATTGAGATAGCATTAACTACCTCCTCGCTTAGCCAATTCCAATTATCAACTACTCTTACACTGAAAAAGTATTTCCTTACATCCTGCAAACAAGTTTTCTTCCGAAGCTTCAAACTATGACCTCTAGTTCTAGAGCCAGCCATATCGAAATATCGATCCCTATCCACTCTATCATAACCATGAAGGAATTTAAAGACTGTCACCATATCCCCCCTTACTCTTCTAGCTTCGAGTGATGGCAAGTCTAATTCCCTCAGCCTCTCATCATA
Organism: Halocaridina rubra; assembly: GCA_037179515.1. Lineage (NCBI taxonomy): Eukaryota > Metazoa > Arthropoda > Malacostraca > Decapoda > Atyidae > Halocaridina > Halocaridina rubra. Next base: position 21,617 of record JAXCGZ010009704.1, on the reverse strand, counting down.
ACCGAGATTGCGTATTTCTGGCACCAGTTTCGTGGCATGTCTTTGAACTTTTTCAAGCTTAGCTATGTGCTTTTTCAAGTGCGGATTCCAAAAGGGGGCTGCATATTCGAGTTTTGGCCTCACATAGGTTACATAAATATTTCTGAACATTTCCTTGTCCATGTGCCTGAAGGCTACCCTTACATTTGATAAGAATGCATATGCTGCCCTTTCTACGCCATTTATATGTATTTCTGGAGACAAATCTGCCAGTATGTTTACTCCTAGATCTCTCTCATTTTCTGTCTCTTGAAGTTGTACTCCAGCCACCGAGTAGTCAAGCTTGGGCCTTCTTGCACTTGTACCCATTCTCATTACCTTACATTTTGAGGTATTGAATTTCATTAGCCACTTTTCTGACCACTCATGCAGGTTATTTAGATCCTCCTGAAGTTCTCTACCATTGTTCTCGTTTTTTACTTTCTTCACAATCTTTGCATCATCTGCAAACATATTCATGAATGAATTTACAGACTCTGGTAGGTCATTTACATATACAAGGAACAAAAGTGGCCCTAAAACTGAACCCTGTGGAACTCCACTACTAACTCTTCTCCATTCAGACACTGAGTGTCTTACTCTAACCCTCTGTTCCCTTCCTTCTAAGTAAGTTTTTATCCATTCCAAGACATTTCCACCTATTCTAGCCATTGATTGCAGCTTCCTAATAAGTCTCCCATGTGGAACAGTGTCAAACGCTTTCTGGAAGTCTAGGAATATGCAATCTGCCCAGCCCTCTCTTTCCTGTAAGATTTGGCTTACCTCATCATAAAATTCTAATAAGTTTGTTACTGTTGATCTTCCTTCTCTGAAGCCATGTTGCCTCACTGACAAAAAGTTGAAGGATTCCAAGTGAAGAGAGATATGTTTCCTTAGTAGTTTCTCCATAAGTTTGCAAACTATGCTGGTCAAGGAAACTGGTGTATAGTTCAGAGCCGTATCCCTCCTTCCCTTTTTGAAGATAGGTATCGCATTTGCTTGTTTCCAGCATCTTGGAATCTCCCCCGACACCAGTGACTCCTTAAATATGATACTTAGTGCCACTGATATTGTGTTTGCGCATTTTTTAAGCACATGAGGGGATATGTCATCAGGACCTGTAGCTTTATGAACATCTAAATCCATCAGCGCTTTGCATACCTCTGTGGCTGTAAGGTTGATGTTCTCTAATACCGGCCCTTGAGCTTCTATCACTGCAATCTGAGGGGGTGCGGTATTTTCTACTGTAAATACTGACTGAAACTCCTTGTTCAGTTCTTTTCAGATCTCTTCGTCCGTCTCAGTGATGCTTCCATCCGCTCTCTTTAGCCTTAAAACCTGTTCTTTTACCTTCAGTTTTCCTCTGATAAAGCTGTGGAAAAGCTTGGGATTTTCTTTAGCCTTCCTGGTGATGTCCCTCTCATAATCTCTCTCTGCCTCTCTCCTTTTACTTAGGTAGTCATTTCTTGCTCTTTTGTAGGTTTGCCAGGCATTTATGTTTTTTCTCCTCCTATACCTTTTCCAGCATTTGTCTCTCCACTCCTTAGCTCTTTTACACCCATTATCGAACCATTTCTCTCTGGCATGAATTACACCTAC
>JAXCGZ010009704.1:12500-15000 GCA_037179515.1 Halocaridina rubra | reverse complement strand
AGGTAAGCCAAATCTTACAGGAAAGAGAGGGCTGGGCAGATTGCATATTCCTAGACTCCCAGAAAGCGTTTGACACTGTTCCACATGGGAGACTTATTAGGAAGCTGCAATCAATGGCTAGAATAGGTGGAAATGTCTTGGAATGGATAAAAACTTACTTAGAAGGAAGGGAACAGAGGGTTAGAGTAAGACACTCAGTGTCTGAATGGAGAAGAGTTAGTAGTGGAGTTCCACAGGGTTCAGTTTTAGGGCCACTTTTGTTCCTTGTATATGTAAATGACCTACCAGAGTCTGTAAATTCATTCATGCATATGTTTGCAGATGATGCAAAGATTGTGAAGAAAGTAAAAAACGAGAACAATGGTAGAGAACTTCAGGAGGATCTAAATAATTTGCATGAGTGGTCAGAAAAGTGGCTAATGAAATTCAATACCTCAAAATGTAAGGTAATGAGAATGGGTACAAGTGCAAGAAGGCCCAAGCTTGACTACTCGGTGGCTGGAGTACAACTTCAAGAGACAGAAAATGAAAGAGATCTAGGAGTAAACATACTGGCAGATTTGTCTCCAGAAATACATATAAATGGCGTAGTAAGGGCAGCATATGCATTCTTATCAAATGTAAGGGTAGCCTTCAGGCACATGGACAAGGAAATGTTCAGAAATATTTATGTAACCTATGTGAGGCCAAAACTCGAATATGCAGCCCCCTTTTGGAATCCGCACTTGAAAAAGCACATAGCTAAGCTTGAAAAAGTTCAGAGACATGCCACGAAACTGGTGCCAGAAATACGCAATCTCGGTTATGATGAGAGGCTGAGGGAATTAGACTTGCCATCACTCGAAGCTAGAAGAGTAAGGGGGGATATGGTGACAGTCTTTAAATTCCTTCATGGTTATGACAGAGTGGATAGGGATCGATATTTCGATATGGCTGGCTCTAGAACTAGAGGTCATAGTTTGAAGCTTCGTAAGAAAACTTGTTTGCAGGATGTAAGGAAATACTTTTTCAGTGTAAGAGTAGTTGATAATTGGAATTGGCTAAGCGAGGAGGTAGTTAATGCTATCTCAATCCATAGTTTTAAGGACAGGTATGATAAGTATCACTAAGTCTAAAAATGGAACCGATGAGGAGACGGGAAGATACGAGCTTTGGGCTCTTTCCCGTAAACACAATTAGGTAATCACAATTAGGTAATCACACATACACACACGAGAACAATGGTAGAGAACTTCAGGAGGATCTAAATAATCTGCATGAGTGGTCAGAAAAGTGGCTAATGAAATTCAATACTTCAAAATGTAAGGTAATGAGAATGGGTACAAGTGCAAGAAGGCCCAAGCTTGACTACTCGGTGGCTGGAGTACAACTTCAAGAGACAGAAAATGAGAGAGATCTAGGAGTAAACATACTGGCAGATTTGTCTCCAGAAATACATATAAATGGCATAGTAAGGGCAGCATATGCATTCTTATCAAATGTAAGGGTAGCCTTCAGGCATATGGACAAGGAAATGTTCAGAAATATTTATGTAACCTATGTGAGGCCAAAACTCGAATATGAAGCCCCCTTTTGGAATCCACAGTTGAAAAAGCACATAGGTAAGCTTGAAAAAGTTCAAAGACATGCCACGAAACTGGTGCCAGAAATACGCAATCTCAGTTATGATGAGAGGCTGAGGGAATTAGACTTACCATCACTCGAAGCTAGAAGAGTGAGAGAGGATATGGTGACAGTCTTTAAATCCTTCATGGTTATGATAGAGTGGATAGGGATCGATATTTTGATATGGCTGGCTCTAGAACTAGAGGTCATAGTTTGAAGCTTCGTAAGAAAACTTTTTTGCAGGATGTAAGGAAATACTTTTTCAGTGTAAGAGTAGTTGATAATTGGAATTGGCTAAGCGAGGAGGTAGTTAATGCTATCTCAATCCATAGTTTTAAGGACAGGTATGATAAGTATCACTAAGTATAAAATGGAACCGATGAGGAGACGGGAAGATACGAGCTGTGGGCTCCTTCCCGTAAACACAATTAGGTAAACACACACACACACACACACACACACACACACACACACACACACACACACACACACACACACACACACCACACAGTTTGAAGCTTCGTAAGAAAACTTCTTTGCAGGATGTAAGGAAATACTTTTTCAGTGTAAGAGTAGTTGATAATTGGAATTGGCTAAGCGAGGAGGTAGTTAATGCTATCTCAATCCATAGTTTTAAGGACAGGTATGATAAGTATCACTAAGTCTAAAATGGAACCGATGAGGAGACGGGAAGATACGAGCTTTGGGCTCTTTCCCATAAACACAATTAGGCAATCATATATATATATATATATATATATATATATATATATATATATATATATATATATATATATATATATAAGAATCATATTTTACCCCTGATCGGGACACGAACCTAAAACACATAATTACTGTACCAAGGCGGGATCAAGTACACCACTGAAGCAATCCT
>JAXCGZ010009704.1:5000-7500 GCA_037179515.1 Halocaridina rubra | reverse complement strand
ATTAGGAAGCTGCAATCAATGGCTAGAATAGGTGGAAATGTCTTGGAATGGATAAAAACTTACTTAGAAGGAAGGGAACAGAGGGTTAGAGTAAGACACTCAGTGTCTGAATGGAGAAGAGTTAGTAGTGGAGTTCCACAGGGTTCAGTTTTAGGTCCACTTTTGTTCCTTCTATGTGTAAATGACCTACCAAAGTCTTTAAATTCATTCATGAATATGTTTGCAGATGATGCAAAGATTGTGAAGAAAGTAAAAAACGAGAACAATGATAGAGAACTACAGGAGGACCTAAATAGTCTGCATGAGTGGTCAGAAAAGTGGCTAATGAAATTCAATACTTCAAAATGTAAGGTAATGAGAATGGGTACAAGTGCAAGGAGGTCCAAGCTTGACTACTCGGTGGCTGGAGTACAACTTCAAGAGACAGAAAATGAGAGAGATCTAGAATACATATAAATGGCATAGTAAGGGCAGCATATGCATTCATATCAAATGTAGGGGTAGCCTTCAGGCACATGGACCAGGAAATGTTCAGAAATATTTATGTAACCTATGTGAGGCCAAAACTCGAATATGCAGCCCCCTTTTGGAATCCACAGTTGAAAAAGCACATAGCTAAGCTTGAAAAAGTTCAAAGACATGCCACGAAACTGGTGCCAGAAACACGCAATCTCAGTTATGATGAGAGGCTGAGGGAATTAGACTTACCATCACTCGAAGCTAGAAGAGTGAGGGGGGATATGGTGACAGTCTTTAAATTCCTTCATGGTTATGATAGAGTGGATAGGGATTGATATTTTGATATGGCTGGCTCTAGAACTAGAGGTCATAGTTTGAAGCTTCGTAAGAAAACTTCTTTGCAGGATGTAAGGAAATACTTTTTCAGTGTAAGAGTAGTTGATAATTGGAATTGGCTAAGTGAGGAGGTAGTTAATGCTATCTTAATCCATAGTTTTAAGGACAATTATGATAAGTATCACTAAGTATAAAATTGAACCGATGAGGAGACGGGAAGATACGAGCTTTGGGCTCTTTCCCGTAAACACAATTAGGTAATTACAATTAGGTAAGTGCGCACACACACATACTCACACACATACATGCACACACACACACACACACATACACACACACACACACACACACACACACACACACACACACACACATACACACACACACACAGATATTTATCTCTCTCTCTCTCTCTCTCTCTCTCTCTCTCTCTCTCTCTCTCTCTCTCTCTCTCTCTCTCTCTCTCTCTCTCTCTCTGTATATATATATATACATATATATATATATATATATATATATATATATATATATATATATATATATATATATATATATATATATATATATATATATATATATATATATTTGTGTGTGTGTGTATGTGTGTGTGTGTGTGTGTGTGTGTGTGTGTGTGTGTGTGTGTGTGTGTGTGTGTGTGTGTGTGATTACCTAATTACTTAATTGTGATTACCTAATTGTGTTTACGGGAAAGAGCCCAAAGCTCGTATCTTCCCGTCTCCTGATCGGTTCCATTTTAGACTTAGTCATACTTATCATACCTGTCCTTAAAACTATGGATTGAGATAGCATTAACTACCTCCTCGCTTAGCCAATTCCAATTATCAACTACTCTTACACTGAAAAAGTATTTCCTTACATCCTGCAAACAAGTTTTCTTACATAGCTTCAAACTATGACCTCTAGTTTAAGAGCCAGCCATATCAAAATATCGATCCCTATCCACTCTATCATAACCATGAAGGAATTTAAAGACTGTCACCATATCCCCCCTCACTCTTCTAGCTTCGAGAGATGGTAAGTCTAATTTCCTCAGCCTCTCATCATAGCTGAGATTGCGTATTTCTGGCACCAGTTTCGTGGCATGTCTTTGAACTTTTTCAAGCTTAGCTATGTGCTTTTTCAAGTGTGTGTGTGTGTGTGTGTGTGTGTGGGTGTGTGTGTGTGTGTGTGTGTGTGTGTGTGTGTGATTACCTAATTGTGATTACCTAATTGTGTTTACGGGAAAGAGCCCAAAGCTCGTATCTTCCCGTCTCCTGATCGGTTCCATTTTATACTTAGTCATACTTATCATACCTGTCCTTAAAACTATGGATTGAGATAGCATTAACTACCTCCTGGCTTAGCCAATTCCAATTATCAACTACTCTTACACTGAAAAAGTATTTCCTTACATCCTTCGAAGAAGTTTTCTTACGAAGCTTCACACTATGACCTCTAGTTCTAGAGCCAGCGTATGCAGTATATATGAATATATAGCCATTACTGCTTAATCTAATATTAACATAGAATGCTGGATATTGGCAAAATAGAGTATGCGCCACCAACTGGAAAAAGCGACCACTGTGTGTTGTAGATGGATTATATCATCGGAAATGTTCTGCCTGTAAGTAAGGGCACTGAAAAGGACTCAAGGAGGAACCATTAGAGAGGAGATTACAACACAGTTAATGATGTTTTTGAAGAT
>JAXCGZ010009703.1:32500-93651 GCA_037179515.1 Halocaridina rubra | reverse complement strand
AGGCTGACTTTGCTTTTAGGGGCTAATGCTGCTAGAGATTTCCAAGCTGAAACCCTTGTTGGTTTACCTGGCAGAATATCCAAAAGAAAGCTTGGGTTACCCTTCAGATTTTCGAGGACTGGTTCAGCAATTATTTTGTGCCTGAAGTGGAGAGGTACCGAACTTCCCAGGGTCTGCCCTATAAGGTGTTGCTCGTGCTGGACAATGCCCCTGGTCACCCTGCCCAATTGGATGACTATCATCTTAATGTAAAGGTGGTTAACCTTCAACCTAATACCACTGCCCTGTTATAGCCAATGGATCAGGGTGTCATTGCCTCTTTCAAGGCCTACTACCTCTGAAAGACAAATGCTATAGCTCTCAGGGCAACTGAGAAGGAAGAGAAGTTGATTTTCAAGGAGTTTTGGAAGTCTTACAATATTCTTCAAGCTGTCAAGAATATTGCTGATGCTTGGGATGAAGTTAAGCAGACAAACTTGAATGGCGTTTGGAAAAAACTGTGTCCCCAGTTTGAGAATGACTTCCATGACTTTGAGGAGACAGTTGAGGCTGTCACCAAGAATGCTGTTGCACTGAGTAAGGAGCTTGAGTTGGAGGTGGATGCTGATGATGCAACAGAGCTGCTGGAATCTCACAGAGAGGATTTATCTGCTGAGGACTTCATTTAACTGAAGAAGCAGTTGATTAAAGAGGAGGAGGAAGAATTGCTAGGTCCAGAGTCCAAGAGATTTATAAGCAAGGGTATGAAAGAAGGTTTTGCCCTTATAGAGGAAGGGTTGGCAAAGTTTGAGGCTGAGGACTCCAAAACTGCCAGGTATGCTAAGGATGCCAGAGGGATCATGGATTTCCTGTGGTGTTACAGGGAAATTTGGGAAGAGAAAAGGGCATTTTTCCTTACTCGCCTCAAACATGTCTCCATGAAGGTAGGGCCCCCAGCAACAGATCCTGTACCCTCTATCTCAGCTGCCTCTCCAGACTAAGCTGCCCCATTATCTCGAACACCTTCTGCAGGTTCTCCTGCCTCTCCAGACTCACTTACCCCAGTCTCTCCAGCACCTACCTCTCCAGCTTCCTCCAACTAATAAGATTGCCTCTCCCTTCCTTGCAACGCCCCTTCCAGTGTGCAAGCCAACCACAGGAGTAAATGTAAGCAATACTGTACTGTATAGGTGTTTATTCAGGTGTGCTCCGACTGATGCTGAAAATCGGGTTACATCACCTCTTGAGGAATGGAGCTCTGATGAAAGTCAAGGACCCCCTGTATTTCTAAGAAGCACTTTCACCACACAAGGTACTCAAAATAAAAAAAAGAATGATACCTAATACCCCATTAGGAAAAAAATATTCCCTTTTGTTTTATTTTTTACTAGTTACTCGCTTTGGATTTTTGAAGTTGGTTCTAGTCTAAATCAAGCTAAGCAGGTACATTTCAAATATAATCACGATATTAGCACGATTCATAAATATGTGTGAATACTTTTCTTGTCCATTTTGCTATTTTCACAGTTACGATAATAATAATAATAATAATAATAATAATAATAATAATAATAATAATAATAATAATAATAATAATAATAATAATAATAATAATAATGCACAAGGTTGCAGCTTTTTAAGGCAATAAATATTGCAAATTCTCCAAAAAAATATAAAAATAAAAAAAATTATTGTCTTGAAGCATTAATATTATTCAGTTTACATAAGTAAAAAAAAAAGTATCTTCATCAGCACTAAGAGTATAAAGAAAATTCATATGGTTCAATCTATGATAGTATTCTCTTACCAACACAAGTTCTGAGGGCTAAGCTGAACTGGAAGCCTTCATCACATTTCATGTCACATTCATATGCACCTGCTGTATTTCTGCATGTCTCCTCAGTTGGATCACATCCATGAAGTTCTTCAGTGCATTCATCCACATCTGCCAGAATACATCCTCAGAAAAAGTATACAAAACACTGATTGGAAGTAAATGCTGAAGTTATGATCTGGAAAGCAACATTACAGGAATTTTATGTAATTAGGCTACTGCTGATATTAGAATTACTATAAAAATCTAAATTCATATACATTATATATCCATCAAGTGATGTACATATATATGCTAGTCTGGCTTCCACAGAGAAGTCTATGATTAAATTTTGCAAGGTCAGTAATATGTTTATAAGGTCATTATATGATTAAAAAAATAAAAACATTACTTTCCGAATTTAAGAATTTGAACAAGGAGTGGTCATATTTTCAGTCTACCTCTTAAATACCGTTTTGAGATATATAGATTCCTCTGCCTTGTTGAGAATGAATCTGCACTGGATAAGAAGTGCACTTCCACCTGTTGCGGAGACTGAATCACAAGGACTTTCATACCTAATTGTTCTAAGCTACAAAACATTAAGAGAGATCAGTTACATATACTGTATTAACACTGTAGTCTAATTAATTTCCTATTTTTGTTATTTCTACTTAAGCCCACACAATCAAGCAAATTTATATAGGGAATGGTGGAAATAAAGAATTAGTATTTCAAGCACTCAGTATATTATATAAAAGCATTAAATATACAGCAAAGACACTTATACTTTATACATAAAAGAAAGTGTTTAACACTAGAACTGCATAAGTCCTGTGCACTGCATCATGAAGTGATAAGCATGCAAAAAGTCTTTAATGAACTCACGCAAAGAAAATTAAATAGTAGCTCACCAAATTTCTGTAGGTCATAATACCTCAACAAGGGTTCCTTAGTTATAGGTCACACGGCTAGAAAGACTTACTTCATTTTCCTGGATGGCATGATCTTGCATGAAAATAACCAAATAATCTATTCATACCTACGCAAGTTTGCTGTTGGGGACTGTATTTGTATCCTGCAATACAGTCTGTAGGGCCACCTTTTTCCTGACATGTAAAGCTTCCCTGAGTGTTGGCACAGAAGTGAGTTGACCGATCACAGTTATCAATGCCTTTTATACACTCATCAGTATCTGAAACAAACATAATTGTGCTATCTTTTATATTAATCATGCAATATAATGAATAAACCATTTATCTTAAGAGAGGTTATTTGTGGACATACTCCATAAAGATATGATACAGCTTGCAATAGTCTCAAGAAATGTCTCCACAATCCTCGCAGCAATCAATATGAAGTCGTGTAGGTTATATCATAATACCATACATGAATATTTCATGAAATTTACATATGCTTACTGAATAAGTACAATATATGGATAGTGTCAGTTGAACTACAGATAGGTATATAGTGTTGGCATAATTGTATTTGGTACTCCCATGGAAAATAAATGCCTATTATACAAAAACATAAACAAAATCTCCATATGCAAGACATGCAGTACATTTATAATAACATTACCACTGACAAGGAACCCAACCTGTGTAAATATACAGTATTATCTAAAATACTTGATACACATAAATGAACTTTTTCACAAAAACAAACAGACAAACAAACCCAAACAAGATTGAAGATTAACATCAAATGTAAATCCTGGTGGACAATCAGCTACTGGAATCTGTGTACAGGTATATGAACCAATTGTGTTTTGGCAGATGGCACTCCTTCCACATAGCTCACTCACTGCCTCACATTCATCAACATCTGTAGGATGAATTGAACCAAATGAAAAGATGAAAAGAACTTGAAGCACTTGGAATCCTTAATGCCCTTAGCAACCATTGAGTTTCTACTTAAGGCCGGTGAAAATTAATTCACATAATATATGGCAAGTATATTTTTTTGGTATGTAACTTCAACCCTGATAGGTAGGAACATAGATATTATTATTGCAAGCATGTACTTTTATACTAGTAATCATCTCTATCATTTAATGAGAGCAATGCTGTTTGAGACTGATGGACTTCGACTAATTCATAGCTTAAAAATGTCAGCAAAGAACCGATGAAGAGGTAATGCTACAATTTTCCTCCCCAGGAGTACATGGAAGGCTCTGCTTGATTTAGTGCTTGTGGTATCAGTATCCTAATATTTTTCTAAAGTATTGGCAACAAGGTGGCCTTTGGTGTATTTGTGCCTCTTTTATAACTTTTTATTTTTATTCTCTAAGATAATTATCGAGGTGATAATATAGCATCTGCCATATTTTGTTCATCTTTTGTGAATATGTGAAAAAAATGATCTTCATACATCTGGATAGAATTGCATGTTGTAATATAAGGATTGTTGATGCTTGCGAAAGGATTGCCTGAGATGTTAGATGCACAAAAAGACCCACATTCTTACTAGTTTTTCGAGCAAATAAAGTTAAACTTAATAGGGAATGTGTTTTCCATACGTTTACATCTGAACAAACACTACCATCTGCACCCCATCTTAGAGTAGTGAGTTTGTATTACCTTGTCATATTGAGAAAGCATGTACCACTCAAAAAAAATCAATAGGAAACGTTGTCTTAAAGACCACACCTCTTCACAATTTTACTGTGAATTCATCTACTCTTGAGTGAGACTCATCACTCAGGATTGAAGAAAGTTTCATGCAGTTTATCTAGACTTCACCCATGCTATGATTCCTAGTACAGTACTGTACTTATTGATTCCTCCTTTTTGGTCTTCTCTCTTTTGCTTCCTATATTGCTTACACACATTAAAAATGTAACTTTTAATATCCTACATTTTTTCATGTGGCATAATTTCTCCTAGCACATGTAGTAATAGTCTGGAAATCAGCCATTCACACATAAGTAATACTTGGCTGGTGATTATTACATACTCTTCAAAAGTGGGGTCATAAATAACTCTCCAAATAGAATTTGCTCCTGTTCCTTAAGTTTGTTACTACAGTTACCTTTGCATTATATAGTGTGTAGACACTTACTTTTCTCAAATTTCTTTTGCTGACGACCATTCTTCTGCAACAGATGGTATCTTTGAATGGTGTAGTTATTAAATCCTCAATTTACACTAAATGATTCCCACTTCCTGCCCATAAAACAAGAAGTGAGTAGCTGGCTGGAAAATTCTATACTATTACACAATAAGATTCATATAACTTCAATTAATGGGCATTTTATTTAATCTGGCAGGTTGCTTTTAGGCTTCTACTAGACATATATACCAATTACTTAAGTTCCTCAATCATCTTCCTCTAACATTAGCCATCATTTATGAATTTGGTATCTATTTTTGCACCCTAGCCTTTTGTTGCATCCGTTCAACAAGGTAGACTTACTGATAAACAGAGTTAATTCATGTGCTACTTAACATCATTCCATAAAATGTACGTTCGTTCATACGTCATTAATCACAGAACCAACCAGAGCAAATAATTATCAACTTTTGCACTGTTGCAGACATTAGTACATTACGCAACATTTTCCTATGAACAGACAAACCAAGTGTCTTGTTAAGCGTACAGTCACAGCATACCTTAATTTTAAGAATTCTATTCTGAAATCATGTACAATATGGACCCAGGTACCAAGAAACCAATACTACTACAAACTCTGTGATATAAAGTTATCCTATTGACTATGGAACTATTTTAAAGATAATAGTATGAATATGGGAAAGGAGTCAGCAATACTGCAAAAGACTTAGGCCTTTCCTGCTCTATGACCACAATCATCTTCAAGAATGAGGACAATGCTTGCAAGGCTATCAAATATTTTGTAACGTTAAAAGCTACAAGACTGGTGAAAAATTAAGAGGATTTCCAAAAGAAGCCTTCCCAGTACCATAACGATCTCATTCAAGCAGAGGGTATATCTGATATGCTTAAAAGCATGAAATGATTATATTGAGAAATAGGTGGTAGTTTTGGCTAGTTCAAGCCTTTCAAATAATGGTATTCATTACACAATGTAAAGGTGGATTGAAAGTTCACGAGCACAGATGTAAAGGCAACAGAAGAATTTGTAGAAACTCTTTTCCCTTCCAATACTACCTGTTCGGTCCAACCAATGGATCGAGCGGTTATTGCAGCATTAAACGAAAATTACTTGGAGAGAATAATTATTGATTATGCTGGAACAGTAGAGGAGAGGACAAATAGTACCTTATTCTATACAAGACATACAGATCCAAAACCTACAGAGCTGGGGGAGGCAAAAGGAAGATTGTCCTAAATAGAACTCTTATATACCAAGCAAAAAAAAAAAAAAAAAAAAAAAAAAACTCAATAACATTAGTCCTTAAAATTCCCAATGGCGTTATTCATTACATGTACCCTGGTTAAAAATTAAATATTTATATGACCAATGTTTCTAATTTATTAATGAAGATTTAGTCAGGAACCCCTTCTTCGGCGACCCTTTGTAAAAATGAGAAAAAAAGATTTCCATATATACAGTATCTCCTTAAGGAGTTACAGCCTAGGAGTATTTCTCAAGCCAATGATGTGAGAATATTCTTTGTATTTCTGGTTTCAGTGGATAGATTTAGCGGTACAATGTCTCATTTTATGAGATATTCCTAACATAAGGTTTTTGTATCACAAAGCCTTATGGATGTGTGAAAGATTTTCCTATCTTGTTCAGACATATATACCTCTTAACGTGTAACATTTATGATGTGTATTATTCAAATTCTTCGCTCATGGCACCTCATATATTTACCTTCAACTCAAGACCTGAAAGTTATTTGTGATAACTGTGAATGTTTTGGTTGTTGATTGGCTTAAGCTTCACTGACCACACTTATTTTATTTAGTAATCAATTATAAACCTATTCCATTCTATCATGCTCCATGTTGGAAATATTGTATGTTCATGTCTATCAAAGTGGAGGATTCATACCATAATAAGATTTTTTCTCCACCCAAACAAGCAATTCTATGTGCCCTATTTCCCCTACTTATTGACTTTTTGTATATTGAAGCTGATGTTTGTAAACAATGACAACACGACCACAAATAGCTGGGGATTTTCCACACAAGCTTGAGGGATGAGTTATGTCATTTACCTCATCATTACTTCTCTGCTGACAGGGTGAAGTGCTTCTGCGCTAATGGCGTTGCCCCCTTGTCTCAAGCTGAGTAATTTTCCGCCCAAAACAAATTGGTAATGCGACTACTGACACTGAGACAGAGAGCTAAGGTAATGATACTCTATACTCAGCCTGTAAATTAAGGAGAATAACCAAATATAATCCATCAGAAGGCTATAAGAGTCCTTTTTATCTCTCTTTTAGGAAGGAAGTAGTGGAAAGAAATGCATCATGACATTGTTGTAAGCATGCATGCTTTAAAATAATATGCTGAATAAATTAAAAATAATACTCAATGTACTTAATGTAGTCATGATGCATATATTAACTGAAAAAGCTACACGTATCAATGAGGTAATAAGATGAGATGATATCTTTATATGCTAAATAAATATTTGAAAACAAAATCCTTTTGGAAAATTAATATCCAACTCAGATTCTTGTAAGGATTCTCACCATCACATGCTCTAATATCTAAGTTAAATTTGTATCCAGGTGGACAGCGGCCCTGAGATTGTACTGTGTCTAAAAATCCAGGCTGTGACCTTGCACCAGGATATCCTTGAGCACCTAGTGTACCATCTCCAGTACCATAAGCTGTAGATCCCAGTGAAGATGAAGACAAAGCACTGCTACTTCCAAGGTTTTGATGCTGCCCTTGTCCAGGTGCTGACAATGAACCATCAGCATTGATGCAAGCATATGAACCAACTTGATTGTAGCAAACTTGCTCTCCAGCCTGACATTCATGCTGCCCACTTGCACATTCATTAATATCTGTTACAGTTTCAAATGTTGTTACTATACCATAAGCATAACCCAACATTCTAAATTCACACATTAAACAATAAGCTGTAAATAATCCCAATAAACAAATTCAACAAAGGAAAAACTTTTGGAAAAAACTGAAGCAACCATATATAGTAGCTGAAAACTTTCATTTATTTGAGTAAATTAGCAAATCAAAGACACGACATTCATTATATCTACAAGGCATTTCCTAATAATAAATCCTTACCTTCACATGATTGCTGGTCACCTGCTAGTTTATATCCTGGGTTACAAGAACATTCCACTGCTATTCCAGTATCTTTGCATATATGGGCGCAAGGGTTATTTAACTGACATCTAAAATGCAAAACATTTATATAAAAATAAAATTGTATGGACTAAGAATTAAGCCTGATTCTTCATGTAATTAGCAACTAGTGCAAAGAAAGTACTGATATGCTTTCACAGATTTATGCTGCCACACATACTAGTATGAGGAGGATATATAAATGTAATTTCGGAATAGCTAGATATATAGGTAAATTTAAGCTGCTACTGAAAGATTGACTTGTTCTTAAAATAAGAGTACTATTCTCTCACAAACCTGGTAAGATATTTCAATGTAAATCTTTGCAGCTTCTTTACAATACATATCGATGTTGTAATTTTAGAAAACTCATTAATCCTTGTTATGCACCAAGGATTAATGAGTTTTCTATATAGTACTGAGATACAAGATACAGAATTGGCATGAATATAAACTCCTGATATTTCCACCAACCTACTACTATACTGTATGTGCTAAACTAATGGAAATTTGGATAAAACGATACCTACAATGTGCATTACTCATTAAGTACTAATAGTTCATAAACTAATATTATTCTCTTACAGTACGAACTGACCTATCACTTAGAGCATCTTGGAGGCATGTCTTGCCGTCAGTGGAAAGAGTAAAGCCTGCACGACACTGACATCTATAAGATCCGGGAGTTGGAATGCAAACATGAGCACAGAGTTTTCCGGGAAATCTTGCACACAAGTCCTCAGACTCTGCAATAAAGAGGTTATACTTTATTATCAATATTCAGAAGGCTGCAGAAAAGGAATCTCAAAACGAGTTTAATATATTACAAAATTTACACAGAAACAATGTAGTTCACACACACATTTCTTTCCTGAAGAAGGTTAAATGAGGAAAGAAATGAAGAAGAGAAAACGAAATTTCATTTCAGAGTTCTTCTAGACAAAGGGGAGATAAAGAAGATAATGATAGAAGATCAGGGGATGGGGCCTCATTAAGATTGTTATACACGAATGCTGATGGATTAGCTGGTAAGGCAGTAGAATTAAAAGATAGGATTCACAACAGTAAGGCAGATATGGCAGCAATTACAGAGACTAAGTTGAGTGAGGACATAAACAGTGTCACAGTTTTTCCTAAGGGCTTCAGAATATTAAGGGTTGAAAGATCTGAGAAGACTGGTGGAGGGATAGCACTGCTCATAAGTGAAAGGATTAAAGTTGAAGAAAAAAACTTGGCTATAGAAAGTGAGTTCAAGGAATTTCTTGTTGCTCGCATAAATACTGGGCCAGAGAGCATTATAATAACTGTTGTATATAACCACCAAGGAACCAAAATAGGCTAGAAGTGTATGAGGAAAGTCATATAGGTACTATTGAAGTCATAAACTCAGTTGTTAACATGGCACGGGAGAGAAAATGTAGGATTTTGATTATGGAAGATTTTAACCATAAAGAGAGAGATTGGATAAATCTTGACCCACACAGTGATGAGGACTCATTTGGGGCAAGATTCCTAGATTGTGTACAAGGGAATTTCCTACACCAACATGTACTGGAACCAACGAGGGCAAGGGGTGGGGATGCGCCATCACTTCTTGATCTAGTATTCACAGATAATGTGTTGGATATTAAAAAATTGGGTATGAGCCACCAATTGGAAAGAGTGACCACTGTGTGTTGTTGATGGAGTATATCACTGAATATATTCTGCCTGAGAGTAGAGGCACTGTGGACATGAGGAGGAACTATCCGGAATGAGATTACATCAAAATGAATGAGCTTTTTGCAGTTATTGACTGGAGAACCTTATTTTACAACAAATCTGTAAAAGAAATATATAACATCTTTTGTGAGAAATATAGGAAGATAGTAGATTGCTGCATACCTGTCACCAAAGTAGGTGTAATTCATGCCAGAGAGAAATGGTTTGATAATGAGTGTAAAAGAGCTAAGGAGTGGAGAGACAAATGCTGGAAAAGGTATAGGAGGAGAAAAAAACATAAATGCCTGGCAAATCTAAGAGAGAGCAAGAAATGATTACCTAACTAAAAGAAGAGAGGCAGAGAGAGACTATGAGAGGGACATCACCAGGAAGGCTAAAGAAAATCCCAAGCTTTTCCACAGCTTTATCAGAGGAAACCTGAAGGTAAAAGAACAGGTTTTAAGGCTTAAGAGAGCGGATGGAAGCATCACTGAGACGGATGAAGAGATCTGCAAAGAATTGAACAAGGAGTTTCAGTCAGTATTTGCAGTAGAAAATACCCCACCCCCTCAGATTGAAGAGATAGAAGCTCAAGGGCCGGTATTAGAGAACATCAACCTTACAGCCACAGAGGCATGCAAAGCGCTGATGGAGTTAGATGCTCATAAAGCTACAGGTACTGATGATATATCCCCTCATGTACTTAAAAAATGTACAAATTCAATATCAGTGGCACTAAGTATCATATTTAAAAAGTCACTGGAATCAGGGGAGATTCCAAGATGCTGGAAACAAGCAAATAAGATACCTATCTTCAAAAAAGGAAGGGGGGATATGGCTCTAAACTATAGACCAATTTCCTTGACCAGCATATTTTGCAAAGTTATGGAGAAACTACTAAGGAAACATATCTCTCTTCACTTGGAATCCTTCAACTTTTTGTCAGTGAAGCAACATGGCTTCAGAGAAGGTAGATCAACAGTAACGAACTTATTAGAATTTATGATGAGGTAAGCCGAATCTTACAGGAAAGAGAGGGCTGGGCAGATTGCATATTCCTAGACTTCCAGAAAGCGTTTGATGCAGTTCCACATGGGAGACTTATTAGGAAGCTGCAAGCAATGGCTAGAATAGGTGGAAATGTCTTGAAATGGATAAAAACTTACTTAGAAGGAAGGGAATAGAGGGTTAGAGTAAGACACTCAGTGTCTGAATGGAGAAGAGTTAGTAGTGGAGTTCCACAGGGTTCAGTTTTAGGGCCACTTTTGTTCCTTGTATATGTAAATGACCTACCAGACTCTGTAAATTCATTCATGAATATGTTTGCAGATGATGCAAAGATTGTGAAGAAAGTAGGAAACGAGAACAATGGTAGAGAAATTCAGGAAGATCTAAATAGTCTGCATGAATGGTCAGGAAAGTGGCTAATGAAATTCAATACTTCAAAATGTAAGGTAATAAGAATGGGTACAAGTGCAAGAAGGCCCAAGCTTGACTACTCGGTGGCTGGAGTACAACTTCAAGAGACAGAAAATGAGAGAGATCTAGGAGTAAACATACTGGCAGATTTGTCTCCAGAAATACATATAAATGGCATAGTAAGGGCGGCATATGCATTCTTATCAAATGTAAGGGTAGCCTTCAGGCACATGGACAAGGGAATGTTCAGAAATATTTACGTAAGCTATGTGAGGCCAAAACTCGAATATGCAGCCCCCTTTTGGAATCCGCACTTGAAAAAGCACATAGCTAAGCTTGAAAAAGTTCAAAGACATGCCACGAAACTAGTCCCAGAAATACGTAATCTCAGTTATGATGAGAGGCTGAGGGAATTAGACTTACCATCACTCGAAGCTAGGAGATTGAGGGGGGGTATGGTGACAGTCTTTAAATTCCTTCATGGTTATGATAGAGTGGATAACGGTCGATATTTTGATATGGCTGGCTCTAGAACTAGAGGTCAGAGTTTGAAGCTTCGTAAGAAAACTTGTTTGCAGGATGTAAGGAAATACTTTTTCAGTGTAAGAGTAGTTGATAATTGGAATTGGCTAAGCGAGGAGGTAGTTAATGCTATCTCAATCAATAGTTTTAAGGACAGGTATGATAGGTATCACTGAGTAGAAAATGGAGCCGATCAGGAGACAAGCAAAAAACAGATACGAGCTTTGGGCTCTTTCTCGTAAACACAATTAGGCAATCACAATTAGGTAATCAAACACATACACACACACACATAATTAAGATTGTTATACACATATGCTGATGGATTAGCTGGTAAGGCAGTAGAATTAAAAGATAGGATTCACAACAGTAAGGCAGATATAGTAGCAATTACAGAGACTAAGTTGAGTGAGGACATAAACAGTGTCACAGTTTTTCCTAAGGGCTTCAGAATACTAAGGGTTGAAAGATCTGAGAGGACTGGTGGAGGGATAGCACTGCTCATAAGTGAGAGGATTCAAGTTGAAGAAATAAACTTGGCTATAGAAAGTGAGTTCAGGGAATTTCTTGTTGCTCGCATAAATACTGGGTCAGAGAGCATTATAATAACTGTTGTATACAACCCACCAAGGAACCAAAATAGGCTTGAAATTTATGAGGAAAGTCATATAGGTACTATTGAAGTCATAAACTCAGTTGTTAACATGGCACGGGAAAAAAAATGTAGGATTTTGATTATGGGAGACTTTAATCATACAGAGATAGATTGGATAAATCTTGACCCACACAGTGGTGAGGACTCATTCGGGGCAAGATTCCTAGATTGCGTACAAGGGAATTTCCTACACCAACATGTAATGGAACCAACAAGGGCCACGGGTGGGGATGAGCCATCACTACTTGATCTAGTGTTCACAGATAATGTGTTGGATATTGAAAATATTGAGTATGAACCACCAATTGGAAAGAGTGACCACTGTGTGTTGTTGATGGAGTATATCATTGAAGATATTCTTCCTGAGAGTAGAGGCACTGAGGACATGAGGAGGAACTATCCGAAAGGAGATTACATCAAAATGAATGAGCTTTTTGCAGTTATTGACTGGAGAACCTTATTTTACAACAAATCTGTACAAAATATGTATGACATCTTTTGTGAGAAATATGGGAAGATAGTAGATTGCTGCATACCTGTCACCAAAGTAGGTGTAATTCATGCCAGAGAGAAATGGCTCGATAATGGGTGTAAAAGAGCTAAGGAGTGGAGAGACAAATGCTGGAAAAGGTATAGGAGGAGAAAAAACATAAATGCCTGGCAAACCTACAAAAGAGCAAGAAATGACTACCTAAGTAAAAGGAGAGAGGCAGAGAGAGATTATGAGAGGGACATCACCAGGAAGGCTAAAGAAAATCCCAAGCTTTTCCACAGCTTTATCAGAGGAAAACTGAAGGTAAAAGAACAGGTTTTAA
Source organism: Halocaridina rubra (assembly GCA_037179515.1). NCBI lineage: Eukaryota > Metazoa > Arthropoda > Malacostraca > Decapoda > Atyidae > Halocaridina > Halocaridina rubra. Next base: position 80,495 of record JAXCGZ010009703.1, on the reverse strand, counting down.
GGCTAAAGAGAGCAGATGGAAGCATCACTGAGACGGATGAAGAGATCTGCAAAGAATTGAACAAGGAGTTTCAGTCAATATTTACAGTAGAAAATACCTCACCCCCTCAGATTGCAGTGATAGAAGCTCAAGGGCCGGTATTAGAGAACATCAACCTTACAGCCACAGAGGTATGCAAAGCGCTGATGGATTTAGATGTTCATAAAGCTACAGGTCCTGATGACATATCCCCTCATGTGCTTAAAAAATGCGCAAACACAATATCAGTGGCACTAAGTATCATATTTAAGGAGTCACTGGAGTCGGGGGAGATTCCAAGATGCTGGAAAAAAGCAAATGTGATACCTATCTTCAAAAAGGGAAGGAGGGATACGGCTCTGAACTATAGACCAGTTTCCTTGACCAGCATAGTTTGCAAAGTTATGGAGAAACTACTAAGGAAACATATCTCTCTTCACTTGGAATCCTTCACCTTTTTGTCAGTGAGGCAACATGGCTTCAGAGAAGGTAGATCAACAGTAACAAACTTATTAGAATTTTATGATGAGGTAAGCCAAATCTTACAGGAAAGAGAGGGCTGGGCAGATTGCATATTCCTAGACTTCCAGAAAGCGTTTGACACTGTTCCACATGGGAGACTTATTAGGAAGCTGCACTCAATGGCTAGAATAGGTGGAAATGTTTTGGAATGGATAAAAACTTACTTAGAAGGAAGGGAACAGAGGGTTAGAGTAAGACACTCAGTGTCTGAATGGAGAAGAGTTAGTAGTGGAGTTCCACAGGGTTCAGTTTTAGGGCCACATTTGTTCCTTGTATATGTAAATGACCTACCAGAGTCTGTAAATTCATTCATGAATATGTTTGCAGATGATGCAAAGATTGTGAAGAAAGTAAAAAACGAGAACAATGGTAGAGAACTTCAGGAGGATCTAAATAATCTGCATGAGTGGTCAGAAAAGTGGCTAATGAAATTCAATACTTCAAAATGTAAGGTAATGAGAATGGGTACAAGTGCAAGAAGGCCCAAGCTTGACTACTCGGTGGCTGGAGTACAACTTCAAGAGACAGAAAATGAGAGAGACCTAGGAGTAAACATACTGGCAGATTTGTCTCCAGAAATACATATAAATGGCATAGTAAGGGCAGCATATGCATTCTTATCAAATGTAAGGGTAGCCTTCAGGCACATGGACAAGGAAATGTTCAGAAATATTTATGTAACTTATGTGAGGCCAAAACTCGAATATGCAGCCCTCTTTTGGAATCCGCACTTGAAAAAGCACATAGCTAAGCTTGAAAAAGTTCAAAGACATGCCACGAAACTGGTGCCAGAAATACGCAATCTCAGTTATGATGAGAGGCTGAGGGAATTAGACTTACCATCACTCGAAGCTAGAAGAGTAAGGGGGGATATGGTGACAGTCTTTAAATTCCTTCATGGTTATGATAGAGTGGATAGGGATCGATATTTCGATATGGCTAGCTCTAGAACTAGAGGTCATAGTTTGAAGCTTCGTAAGAAAACTTCTTTGCAGGATGTAAGGAAATACTTTTTCAGTGTAAGAGTAGTTGATAATTGGAATTGGCTAAGCGAGGAGGTAGTTAATGCTATCTCAATCCATAGTTTTAAGGACAGGTATGATAAGTATCACTAAGTCTAAAATGGAACCGATCAGGAAACGGGAAGATACGAGCTTTGGGCTCTTTCCCGTAAACACAATTAGGTAATCACACACACACACACACACACACACACACACACACACACACACACACACACACACACACACAATTAGGTTAGCACACACACAGATATATCTGTCACTTACCTGGTACACTTACACCTGGAGAAGACACGCCTGGGTATAAAGTATCATCACCAAATGCTTGATTTTTACTTCCTGTAATAATGACATATAATCAATTATTAATATTTTTGAACATTTGTCTTGTGAGTTTTTTAAGTTTTGAGTGCTTGTTTGGATTCTACTGAATAGCAATATGACCTGAAGAACTTATATTCCATCACTGATAAGTAAAAAGAAGAATAAATTACCACGGGAGTTAAGGTTAAGAACCACCACAAAGTATAACTTGTTCTATAATCTCCCACCCCAGCTTTGATGAAGCCGTGGATGATGCATGAGAATAGAATTCGACCTCAACATGCGAAAATTTGTTAGACTCATGTGATAGTAAACTACTAGACTCATTATCATAGTACTTAAATATGACCTATTCTCGAGTACATCATATGACAAATCAGGCCTAGCTGTTGCACATGACCATCATAACTGTCCTAATTGACTCCTCAAATTCCCTGTTTTTCTTAAATTACAATCTTCTCTTTAACGGAATGCTCTAGCAGCACTGACATGTATGGGATCAACAGATTTGCAATATTTATTTTGATTTATCTCTATATCATCTTTATTTTGATAATTTCCAGTTACTCATACAGCATTACATTGATTTCCTAATTGAAACTAATTTCTAGTCTGATTAATTACCAAGTTTTCAGATTTACTTGTACTTCCCCCAAAAAATCATCAACATGCATCTGGTATATACCACACAGTTCGTGTTCATGATACTAATAGAAATCTGCAGGGTCAGTTTTTATCTGAGTACAGTCCAATTTCAATAGGAATGCTTCATTGTGATATATCACCTGCGTGCTGCACCATTTAAGCCATATACCATACACAATTTTTCAGAAAAAAAGGAAAACCTTTCACTAAGTACACAACTATTAACTTATACAGAAAAAGAAACTTAACACAATTCATAAATCCTCTGTAAGAGTAGGCCAAGAATTTAATGTTCAACATACCAAAGCACTCGCCATCAGCCTATCGAGACCGGGAGAGAATTTTGTCATCAATACCACACCTTAGACTGGGCTACTAAGTAGTAGTACCTGGGTGACTATATAGACAGTGTACTGACCTTCGGACCAAAGTTTTCAACTTCTACGCAACAAATGCAAAATGAGCAAGTTAATTCATTCATTTGACAGGCGTATTCAAAGTGTTAATTACTGTCTCTTAGGACAATATGCATTCTAGCCATCATAAGTCTAAAGGATTATGCAAGTACCACATTGTGGCTTCTATTTGACCCATAATGGGCAAAGATAGAGGTCATTCAAAACAATTCCATAAGACCCATATGGGGAGCTCCCATGTGGACAACAATAGAAAACCTCCTCAGCAAAGCCAACTTTCTCTCCTCAGCTTACTCAACCTCAGAATAGAGCCCACAGTCTACCCAAGACTGTAAGCAGTCCAACTATTCTTAGTAACAGTATCTTCACAAATCCAAAGCTGAAAACAACAGAATTCTCTCATAATTTACAATGATGGTTTAGTCAACTACAAGACCACAACCTCCGCTGCTGTCTTCATTACATATTGGGATGAGGATTCCTGAAAACTGTTAGATTTCTGCTTCTCCTTCCAGACTGAATTAGTAATTATTATCAATGCTATGGCCTACTACAATGACCCCCAAGCCCAACATGCTCTCACTTTAATTGACTAAATGTCAGTCTTGCAAGCCAGTCATAAAATCATGATTAGAAATCCTTTCCCACTGACACTCAGATCCCAATCTAGGGAAATCCATCAACTTTGCCTAGATTCCAAGCCATGTTGGCATTAGTGGGAATGAAAGAGAGTATCAAGGAGTGCAGCACGCCTCCAAACGAAGTAACAAAGAAATTTATCTGCCTACAAGACTAAATAAAATCAAAGATTGCCTTAGCAAAACTCAGCTAGAACAGCAATTAGCCAAGGACAAAGCCTTCCCTCTTGGGAGATTAGCTTCCACTCCCTGGAAAAATGTTGTTAATGATCTGCGACTAATGATCCTGCTCTAAAACTTTTCAAGAGTCACTGCTGTTAACATTCACAAACTCAAACCTGGATACAAGTACAACTGGTAAGTACTTGACAACGTCTTCAAAAGTTGTGTCTACTGCCAAATTATGGCATATAGACCCCTCCTACGCTACATACATTTGACAAAGTCTCAAAGCCTACTTCGCACCTAGCCACTACTCAGTGCCATCAAAATGATTACTACAATACTAAAATCAGCTATGAGAATCACTGATATTCTGAATGATACAGTTCATCAGAGCCCATGACCAAGGTAAACAAAAGCGAAAGAGTCTAAGCATGTAACAGCTGACTCCCTCAACTACAATAAGTATTCACAATAAGAGGTTACCACACGGAACATGTGGTAACCCCAAAGGTTATATATATATATATATATATATATATATATATATATATATATATATATATATATATATATATATATATATATATATATATATATATATATATATATATATATATATATATATATATATATATATATATATATATATATATATATATATATATATATTAGACAGAAATAACTTTAAAGCAACTTACTTCCATGTATTATAGATGGCACAAGGGAGTTAGATGGAGATGCTTGGGCACAGCATTGCCTATAAGCATTATCCCAAGGAAAGCCAAACTGGAACTGAAGATTGCATCCCATTCCCATACTCCCACTCACAAGACCCAATTTGCAAGCATCGCAGCAGTCCTTCAAGATAATTCAAATACAAATAAGGAAATATCCTTTTTACCTTAAAAATAAATAAAGTTTGAAAATTCCATGGAATATAAAAACATATTTGTATGTTGCATGGACGTCTTATATTTACATACCTTGAAAAATTCCCCACCTTCATCATCGCTGACAAGGCATTCTTGGCCGCCCTGAGCAAATTCTTTTCCCTTTTGACACTGTTCATCTCTTAAGATGAAAAATACAAGGATATCATTTGTTAATGTGGATGTTGACATTGCTATATATATATATATATATATATATATATATATATATATATATATATATATATATATATATATATATATATATATATATATATATATATATATATATATATATAGAGAGAGAGAGAGAGAGAGAGAGAGAGAGAGAGAGAGAGAGAGAGAGAGAGAGAGAGAGAGAGAGAGAGAGAGAGAGAGAGAGAAATGAAAAGCGCTTTAAGCTCATGTTTGTTTTCTGTCTCACACTACTACTACTACTACTACTACTACTACTACTACTACTACTACTACTAATAATAATAATAATAATAATAATAATAATAATAATAATAATAATAATAACAATAATAATAATAAAAATAATAATAATAATAATAATAATAATAATAATAATAATAATAATAATAACAAACCCCTATACATATGGACGTTTTCTATAAAGAGCATTTAAAAAAAAAAACATTTATTGGGCAAGCTTTAAGATACCTGACACTCTCTCTCTCTCTCTCTCTCTCTCTCAATATATATATATATATATATATATATATATATATATATATATATATATATATATATATATATATATATATATATATATATATATATATATATATATATGTGTGTGTGTGTGTGTGTGTGTGTGTGTGTGTGTGTGTGTGTGTGTGTGTGTGTGTGTTACAATATTTGATATAATTGTTGTAAAGAACGATGCTATATTTTGTTAATGAACGCATCCATGTTTTGTTTACATAGAGAGTAATAAAGATGGCCACTAGGTGGCCAGACAAGAACTGTTCAAGATGCCCTTTCAGTCTCCTCTATAATTGTGCATCATTCATCTGTAAATATCTCCAAATTTAAGGAGCATCAAAAACGGTGACAGCGCTCAATAGACTAAGTATGGTTTGCTGTTCATTTTGAATATAAGGCATTGCGTATTATCCAGGAACTTTCTGTGTGATTAAGTAAATAAGGCTACTGACCGGCATGGCGACAGCTAATCTAGCCCCTCCAGATAAATTCGCATTGAAGAGCGAAAGTGAGCAAGATTGGCGATTATTTCGTCAAAAATTCGAGCTGTATTTACTGGCAGCAGGTTTAAATGATAAGCCAAGTGAAGTAAAGGTAGCATTACTTTTGATCCATGGGGGTGACGAACTGCTTCGAGTGTATAATGCTATAGAGTTTGGTCCCGTTATTATAGGGGATAGTGGATCTCGTGATGACCCTAGCAAGGACTTAAACGTGGTATTGCAGAAGCTAGATGAGCATTTTGCCCCTAGGAAGCTGATAATAGCGTCAAGATATAGGTTTAGATGCTGTACTCAGAAAGCTGATGAGAACCTGGATGAATTTATTACTAGATTAAAAACTCTGGTTAAGGATTGTGATTTTGGGGCAGAAAAAGATGAGGCAATTCGTGATCAAATAGTTTTTGGCTGTAAAGAAGATAAACTCAGAGAGAAATTTCTGAGAGAAGAATGTATTTCATTGATAGATACGCTCAAAATTTGTGAGGCACATCAAGTATCACAGTAGTGAAGATTCTTGTAATGTAGTGCAAAGTCAGCAACAGGTTGAAATTCCACAGGATAAACATGTAAACCCAACAAGTGAGAATCTCAGTTCAAGAGTCTTTCACTCCTCAAAAGAGAATCACAAGGAGTACAAGGAATATTTTACCCTCTAAATATAATGATTTTGTTGTTTACAAAGAGTGATTTATTTTTCATTTTCAAGATGATACATTTTTATTTTCATAAAAAGAGGGATGTTACAATATTTGATATAATGGTTGTAAAGGACGATGCTATATTTTGTTAATGAACACATCCATGTTTTGTTTACATAGAAAGAAATAAAGATGCCCACTAGGTGGCCAGAGAAGAACTGTTTAAGATGCCCTTTCAGTCTCCTCTACGATGGGTCCTCCATGACCCGTTCCACCCATCCGTGGGTGGAGAATCTTAAAAATAAAAATAAAAAAAGGCTCCTCTATTATTGTGCACATTCATCTGTAAATATCTCCAAATTTAAGGAGCATCAAACTATATATATATATATATATATATATATATATATATATATATATATATATATATATATATATATATATATATATATATATATATATATATATATATATATGCTATCACAGTTTGTGATAGCATATCATAGATGCCAATAGCCTCACACGGCATTTTATAGATGCCTATAGTTGTCAGATGGCCTAGAGTACACTCGATACCCACCGCCACCAGGACTGACCCACAAAGCCCGTGTTTTTAGTGAGAGTTTAGCCTTTGCCAGGGGCAGAAGTCACGTCCAGAGTTAGAAGTCCCTCCCTTGGGGGCGGGTATCGATAGTGACAAGAACTATAGGAATGGGAGCTCTGAGGTGCTAAATAAGTGTATATTCTAATAACTTTAAAGAAGAAGATGCTTATCTGTTATCACCGACCTCGCTACCAAGTCGGAAAGAACATATTATGAATTCAGGTGAGAAGAACATTCATAGAGAGAGAAGTACTCTACAATAGTGTTCATAAAAATTGAGAAAGACTGAAACCTCTCCCTTCTTTCAATTTAGTATTAAATCTTATTAATAGGTAATAGTAATATTTTATATTCTTAAATAACATTTCAGATATGAGGTAGGCTAACTGAGATGAACAACCATTAATTACCTGTTAGTTTGGTGTTGTGACCCTAGATGGCAAAAAGGTTGTGCAACATTGAACAAACCTACCCTAACCTTGCAGATAATGGAAAAAAAATTACCATTATAATTATAATAAAGAAATGTTCCTTGTTTTCAGGGCCTTCAATCCAGGGGTAGCTGTCAGGGGGAAAATTTTCCCAGGGGCAACTGCCCTGACAAAATTCTATCTATGCAGGATTACCGCTTATAAACATTTAAAAAAAAATACACTTAATAAGATATCAAGCTAACATTACTCTGAAATGCCAAATACATCTTCAGTTCTCTCAGGGAGCAGGAGTTTTTTTTTTTTTTTTTTTTTTTTTTAGATTCTCCACCCACGGATAGGTGGAACGGGTCATGGAGGACCCATAGGGCGGTCAACAACCCGCACTGGCCCCAACCCCCGAGCAGAACTCATATTCTTGAGCATCAGTTTGATTGCTTCCTCAGGAGAGCTAGCTTCCAGGCTTCCTTTAGATCCCAGAATTATCCCTAAAAGTCAGTTACACGAAAGGAGGTGTTCCTTTTTATATAAAGAATCATCATTCTCCTTATTTTCCTTGGGTAGGAAAGACAGAAACCTGGGACACCTCCCCAGCCTTATACATAGAGTTAAAGAGCTTCTCAGATTTGATATTTACTGATTCACTGAATATATTACTAAGGGTCTCATATCAGTCCATAGAGTACTAGACCTCTTTTGTTTCAATAGGCAACCAGTGTGCTAAGCGTGATCACTTGAAACAAGGACTCAGACTACCTTAGATTAGAAGGTAATCCTTGTTAGGATCCTTGATGGATAAAACTGTCACCTCAAGAAGTAGGAAAGAAACATCAAATACCAATGGTCAAGCTCTTCAGTGAAGAAGTCCTCGGAAAGAAATGGAAAGGAAGATTTTTTTTTCTCTAAACATCGGGAAAGGTCTCCAAATAGAAAAATCACTGCAGAATCCATACAGTCAAATCCATTGTGATATATTGTTGAAGGAGGGAGTGCAAATATGGTAAAGACAAGCCCACAAATAGAGAAGTCAGTGATACTTCTCTAAGGTTAAATACAATTACGACAGTAAAGAAAATAATGACCTTTCTTGGGGATCATCAGGGAACTCAGGGTCTCAGAAGTAATGGAGTATTTCATGCAAAAACTCTCGAGAGATAACCATTCTATCAAAAGAAGGATATGACAATCCAGAAGTGGGGGTCAGTCTGAGAATATTCTGCTGTCCTGGAACTTATGTACGAAAAACATACAAGCTTTAAACAGTGTACGGATTAAAAAAATATCTGAAAATCTTCAAAATCAAAGTGGAATGAGCGCAAAATTTTGCATGCACATCGAGGCGGCAGCATGGCAGTCAAGTGTACCAAGAAAAATTCATGTATAGATTAGTTTTGTCCAAATATTCAGAGTAAGTTCAGCTGTTGCTAAACACATTGCATTCATAATATTCGCAAATTGTGCCACATTTTCATTATCTCTTAAGTACAATGTTGACTAAGGAGGTGAGTGCTCGGGGCAGTGATGAGAAGCCCAAAAAGGCTAAAGCTGTATTACGATTATAGCAAAAAACAATAGTAGATTTAGATCAGATGGAAGCAATATCAACATCCCAAGTGGCACATAAATGGAGGAAAAATAGTCTAATTTTCTCTCAATAGAATAAAAGGAGAAAGAAAACTAATAATACTGGCTCTTTACCTGCATTAGCAAAACAAGTTTCTCAAGTTTGAGTTACAGTGCTTCTCAAAATCGCGAAAACATTAAACTTGTGGTTGGGAACTATGGTATAACAGCATGTCTCTGTTGATGAATATATCTGTTGAAGAAGGCACGCCAGTTATATGAAAATGTCACTGGGGTGCTATCACAGGTATGATAAGTATCACTAAGTATAAAATGGAACCGATCAGGAGACGGGAAGATACGAGCTTTGGGCTCTTTCCCGTAAACACAATTAGGTAAGTACAATTAGGCCAGTACATCGATAGAGGAGTTTAAAGCTAGCAAGGGATGGCTGCATAGTTTCATATGGTGCCATAACCTGACAAATTTGACTATGACAAGTGAGGTGGCTTCGGCCTACATGGAAGCAGCAAAGGAATTCCCTGATTATATTCTGAAAAACCTTGCGTTCCGATTAGCTGACTGCATCCTCCAAAACACCATTGCTTCCTGGTGATGATGAAGTACATGATCCTTCTAAAGTGCCGTCAGAAGGCTCAAGTTAGCCTAATGTCTCATCTTTTACTAATTATCATCCCATCAGCAATGCAGTCAATCTACACTATCAACATTATCTTCTCAGACTATGATTACTGGTAAGTGCTAACATAGTTTTATATATTATTTTAATAAAAAAAAAAAGTCCTGAGAGAGAGAGAGAGAGAGAGAGAGAGAGGCTGTAACTGCCTCTGATAAGAACATCGATGAAATATCACAAAAATATGCTGAGCTTTGACTGAATTGTGCATTTTCTCAATTATCATTATTATTATTATCATTATTATTATTATTTCTCTTGGAAGGGAACGCATACAAATCGCCTTTCTGGGGACAGTCGGGTAGTACGATACACGGAGAAGAAAGTCTCGCTCCCCACAAAATAAGTGTACAAGAAGTGCTACTGAGAGTGAGAGAAGTTAGTGGTAGTCTAGAACACACAATATTTATTAAGAAGTTATATTCTATATGAGTTATGGTGGGAACAAATTCGAAATGGGATGAGGTAACAGAAACATCAAGAAATGGTCATGTGGAAGTCCTCACAAATACCTGAATTCGGTGAAAATTTCATTTGTAATCTTTGAGATACGGAAGAGTATTTTCTCTTCTAGATACTGTGATATTGAATGATGTGATTTCTTGCTGTGAATTTTCTTTAAAAATTATTTAAAAATGTTACTAAGCAGTATTACAAAAAATAAAGTAAATCAGTCAATCAGTTTATACTAAAGCAATGTTTTTTTTTTTTTTAGAATCATTGAAAAATAATGTTACTGAGCAGTATTACAAAAAAAGTAAATCAATCAATCAGTATATAATGAAGCGACAAAAATGCTTCAAGCTAGATATTATTTCAGTAATATATGATTTTGGTAAGAGGAAAAAAGAAAAAAAAAGATAAAATGTACCTGTAAAGCCTTAGACAACAGATTGAGGCTGATGTTATGCAGATAGATTGATGTTCAGAGGGAATACCTGCAACTGGAGCTGGAAATGTGGAGCACTGCTTTTTTTCTCTTGCCCAATTTACTCCAAAGCCACAACACCGTCCAAAGGTTGGCTCTAAGTCCCCTGTGTAACAACATATATTATTACTAATTTCATAGTTAAAAAGCAAAGTCACATATATTACACTAATTTTCACATGGCACTGATTGTAGGTAAGACTGTCATGAGAATCAGCTACCATGCTTACTTCAGGAAAATCATATCCTATTCTTCAGTAAGTTCTGCTTTAGTTACAGAAGATACATTCACAATGCAGTGAAAATTTAGCATCCTAATTGGAACAGTTTACTGCAACAGTTTACCCTTCACACTCCTTTAGCCTCGTCACAAATCAGTTTCACACCATTACACATTACAAACACTTTTCGTACTGTGAATTCAAAGATGCCGACACAAAGGATACTTCTCATTACATTACACAAAAGTGAAGCCTTTGACACTATCCTCCGCCATAACCACACATATAATATTTCCAACACTAATATGCACAATAACATATACATGCAATACAAAACAAAACACTAAAATTAATCACAGGCTGCATAGCTATAATACCTACAAACCACTTACACCTTAAAACAGAAATCTTTATGGTCAAAGACCATCTGGACATGATGGGCACACAAGTTCTAGCTTCGGTCTCCACAAACCAACTCCATCCTCTATACAATTATGCATGGTGAAACACCCACACACACAAAGTAAAATAAAAATAATACCTAGTATCCGATATCACTCACACATATACTGTTACCTCTTTTCTCCCACCCACCCCAAATTAGCCCTTCCAAACATATCCATACTCAGTTAACTCGCATTTCATCCAGTCACTCAGTGACAACAGTGCTGCATGTGCAACTTCCAACATCCATCCTTAGGAATAATCAGTGTCCCATAAAGACATTGTCCATTTGGTCCTTCTGAGCCATCAGAACAGGCTGGATGACTACGTCAATGATGCTAGTCCAGAATGTAATTCATCATCGCATTCAATCAAACTTATGGAAGATTGTACTGTTTAGAACCACATACTCCAACAACACAACAAACACTTCCTGAGAGCTCTGTCGGAGGACAAGGGTCAGCATATAGTCTTCCATAGGGACTTAGTATGTTGGGATCATGCAGCTTATGGAACAATTTAAATAGCATACAGCATACTAGAGATGTACTATAGTCTGTTGGGAAACAGTAATTGTATCAAGTTTTGAGTTTCAGCACCTATATCAGTACAAAACTTGACCAAATCAATGTATGGAAGAATTAATAACAAAATACTGAAGCTAAAATATATTTCTTAAAAGAGAATATGAAACCAACACAGTGACATTCATGAAGAGATAGAAAAAATAATATATATTGGAGGAAAACAGGATTTGAAAACTTTGGCCAGTATAAACTTATCTAGTTCAACATAAATAAGAATTTATTTTGGCTCACCTCAAATTTAGTCTTAAAAAATAACCCATATTCTATGAAAACGAACTAAAGAAAAAAACTTGAAACATACAAAATACTTCATTTATAAGACATGTATTTTTTATGGTAAAATATGATTATCTGTAACTCTACAACAACTGTAATAGAATAACCAATGTCATTTAAATAAAAATAATAATAATAATATACAGAACTGCATGAGTTGCGTTTATGAAATCCATTTGTGTGTGTCTAGCTAACTAACAATATGGTATCCTAAGTTTACACTGTTTATGAAATCGAGCCCATATCTCATAGCAAATGAAAATAGAAGGTAGCATAGTAAATAAGTATATGACTGCACGACCGAATCAGAATCATCCTATATGTCAGGGGTAGGCAACCTACCGCACGCGTGCCACACTTGGCACGCCAAGCAATTTCCAATGCTACTCAGCCGCATCGCGCGTCAGTTCTCACAATTTAACAGTGTTCATAGGGTCACAACTTGATTCTTTCTACTTTGTAGCAATTGAGGTTTACACATTATTGTATATATTACTATATAAAATATATTGTATAACAGGTATATTGACCTTGACTTGTATAATTATACGTATGCTGTTGGCACACAGAATGATTTAAAACCCTAAGTCGGCATAAAGTTAGCAAAAGGTTTCCGATCCCTACTATATGTTATATATATTATATATCCTTTTCTGTTCAAATGAATGTAAGTAGTAATGTGTGTAAGAGTAAATATCAAAATACAATTCCACTACTTTTCCATGTACTTGCTACTGTACTTGTTGTTTATAGAAGTACTCACTGAATAAATGTAATTAGCGTCCGCGACTCCAAGGCGTCAGGTCGAGGGTTCGCGCCCCGTCACGGTCTGAGGTTAGCAAGGGCATGCACTCAGGGCAACGATTACGTCTGCCAAAGAAGTCCTTCGCAAGGAGGCAACCATCCTAGCCCTTGGTAGAAAAGGGAGTCCGTGACGTAAAACCGGAACCTATTGCTTAGTTTAATTAACAAGGGATACTCTGTCAACGCTTGCCATGAAATTCTATAAGCCCATAGTATGTGACAGTTCAGTCTAACCAATCGTATTCTTGGGTTTTACGTCACGGACTCCCTTTTCTACCAAGGGCTAGGACGGTTGCCTTCTTGCGAAGGACTTGTTTTGGCAGATGTAATCCTTACCATGAGTGCAAGCCTTTGCTACCAATCGTATAATTAAACTATTAAAAATGCTCTATGAAATTGTCATTATTGTTAATATACTGATGTAGCCTGTCAATATATAACGAGGTGAGGTTTCTTGGAAAGAATAATCTTTTCTTTAAACATGTACAATATATTGATGTAAAATGTAAATTTTATAGTGCAGTAACATATCCTTGCCTTGTGGCGAGCTATGATTTATCATCAGAGATAAACTCCTCGATGACTCTCGATCCCAGAAGGCAATCTAAGCTTACATTAAGCCCTTACTTTGATTATCAAGGAGTGTCTAAAGTTTTAAAGCTTTTAATAATACAATAAAACCCAGAGAAGCTCAACACAAAGACTTATTCATCGTGTTAGTGTCTAAATTCAAAACAGCTCCTTCAAGCTCTTCGTCTCCAGTCAATATTCATTAAAGGACTAGGGTTTTATGGAAGGTAAGAGCGTGCCACAAACAAATTACTTTTGTTACGGATATTGAATGATTCTTAATATTCACGCCTAAAATGCAAGTATTCCTTTATGCAGTGAAGCTTAAATATTCATAAATATATATGAATGTGATTCTTTTCATGAGGATGCAAATAATTATATATATATATATATATATATATATATATATATATATATATATATATATATATATATATATATATATATATATAATTACCTAATTGTGTTAACGGGAAAGAGCCATATGTTCGTAACTCCCCGTCTCCTGGTTGGTTCCACTTTTATACTAGCTGATATTTATTATATTTACCCTTATTTTTTTAAACTCAGTTAGCATTAACTACTTCCTCGCTTTGCGAATTCCAATCAACAACAAATGTTACACTAAAAAAGTACTTTCCTACATCATGCAATATATATATATATATATATATATATATATATATATATATATATATATATATATATATATATATATATATATATATATATATATATAAGTGATTACCTAATTGTGTTTACGGGAAAGAGCCCAAAGCTCGTATATTCCCGTCTCCTCATCGGTTCCATTTTGTACTTAGTGATACTCGTCATACCTGTTCTTAAAACTATGGATTGAGATAGCATTAACTACCTCCTCGCTTAGCCAATTCCAATTATCAACTACTCTTACACTGAAAAAGTATTTCCTTACATCCTGCAAAGAAGTTTTCTTACCAAGCTTCAAACTATGACCTCTAGTTCTAGAGCCAGCCATATCAAAATATCGATCCCTATCCGCTCTATCATAACCATGAAGGAATTTAAAGACTGTCACCATATCCCCCTCAATCTTCTAGCTTCGAATGATGGTAAGTCTAATTCCCTCAGCCTGTCATCATAACTGAGATTAAGGAATATTTCATTTATGAAGTATAAATGTATATATAATCATATATTTATGAATTAATATATCTGAGCAGCGCAAATGATATGCTAATATCTTAGTGCTTGAAGTAAAATGTTACTTAGAAACAATAAACACATCTCTTTCAAAAGCCACACAAGATATTCAAGTGTCATTAGAATTAATGTAGCTATATAATTTCAGAAATGTCAGTGATATCAGATACAGTTGAAAAATTGGATACTACGAATCATGAATATATTATATCAAGAGTGGCCGAGGACAGCGTAGTTAAAGAAAGGTTGGATGGGGTTTGTGTGGAGATATGAAGAGTTGAGGGTTTTGTGTATTATTGAAAGACTATAAATAAGGAGTAGGGCAAATGGATGGCTTAGTCCTACCTTAGCAGGAGGGTCTGCCCCTCTCTTTTTATCTCTCTCGTTATTTACAGAAAGGTTGGATGGGGTTTGTGTGGAGATATGAAGAGTTGAGGTTTTTGTGCATTATTGAAAGACTATAAATAAGGAGTAAGGCAAATGGATGACCTAGTCCTACCTTAGCAGGAGGGTCTGCCCCTCTCTTAATCTCTCTATTTAATTTTCGTGCTTTTCCCCCAAATCCCTCCTATCCTTTTCCCCCCCCCTTCCCCAGTGATGACACCCTGAACAGGGCTAAGATATATCACTCGAACCCGTCTTTAATTTCCTCCCCTATCCTATCCCTATTATCGTCGTCTTATGACCTAGTCCTAGAGAGACTACTTGCGGGTAGTCTGGGGATGTGCTTGTGTTTATTATCTAGTTCGACTATTAACGAAGTGGTTGTTGGTGTTTATGAACGCCACACCAATAGAAAACACGACGGACACATTATTAATGGATATTCAAGGACGAAATTATCAAAGCTTCTTCTTCTTCTTCTTCTTCTTTTCTTAAGAACTTGTAACTAATGTATAATACTTTGCGATTATCAGAGCTTCTTCTTCTTCTTCTTCTTCTTCTTCTTCTTCTTCTTTTCTTAAGAACCTGTAACCGATGCATAATACTTTGCTTTAATAACGGCAAGCAAAGCACGCCAATTAAGTAGCACTGTACGTTCAAACAAAACATGTAAGATGCCGCGATAATTAATTAGTACTATTATCTCTCTCTCTCTCTCTCTCTCTCTCTCTCTCTCTCTCTCTCTCTCTCTCTCTCTCTCTCTCTCTCTCTCTCTCTCTCTCAGAATGCAAGTGCATGTATGCATTCATTCAAGAAGTAATTGCCTCTGTTTATTCTCTTAAATATTTAATCGTGTCTGTTTATTAGTCTTCTCCGATAATTGAAAGTTATTTTCAAGAAAATACTGATCATCAAGAGTGAAGCTTCCACTCCTCACTAAACTACAGATTAATTAGAAATTCTAATATATATATATATATATATATATATATATATATATATATATATATATATATATATATATATATATATATATATATATATATATATATATATATATATATATATATATATATATATATATATATATATATATATATATGAGAGAGAGAGAGAGAGAGAGAGAGAGAGAGAGAGAGAGAGAGAGAGAGAGAGAGAGAGAGAGAGAGAGTATGCTCGCCTATGTATTGAGATAAATATTTATCTTTCAAAGCTCGAAATGAACTTTCAGATAAGGTACTTGTCTACCACCGGAGAATTATTTTTGCATTTGCGGTGGTGTCATCTTTTGGATTTTTTGTTGATAAAATATCAATGATTTAATTTTTTTCTCTATTTATTGACAGTTAATGAGACCTCCTTTCGGTACCTCCGTGAAAATAAAGCCGGGATTTCACCTTGAAGTTTAATTGTTTGTAAAGTAGCTACTCAACAGAACCTCTACGTGAAGGGAGATGAGAGGTGAGTCACTCCTATGACAACGTATAACAGCTAGTAGTGAAGCCGGGCTCCATTAGGTAAAATTTCCACTCTGGTTGATTTAAAAAGAGGAAATTATAATATATATATATATATATATATATATATATATATATATATATATATATATATATATATATATATATATATATATATATATATATATATATATATATATATATCATAAACAAATTATAAATATGGGAACCTTGTCCACACGAGATACTGGAAAATTTCTGAAGAAGCAGAAAATATAAATATTATTTTTTTGGTGAACAACTAACATCATTTTGAGAATGACCATGAAATTTCATTATGCAGTGAAAGGGTTCAATGAGGGAAGAAGTGAAGAAGAGAAGAAAATTTTTTTGTTTCAGAGTTCTGCCAGATAAAGGATAGATAAAAAATTGAATGCTACAGGATGAGGGGATGCAGACTCATTTAGACTGCTGTATTCATATGCTGATAGGGTAGTTGGCAAGGCAGTAGAATTAAAGGATAAGATTCACAACAATAAGGCATATATAGTATAGGCTACAGAGACTAAGTTAAGTGAGGACATAAACAGTGTCACAGTTTTTCCTAAGGGCTTCAGAACATTAAGAGTTGAAAGATCTGAGATGATTGGTGGAGGGATAGCATTGCTCTTAAGAGAGATTTTAGGTTGAAGAAATATGTTTTGCTATAGAAAGGGAGTTCAAGGAATTTCTTATTGTTCACATAAATACCGAGTCAGAAAGCATTATAATAACTGTTATATATAACCCACCAAGGAATCAACATAGGCTAGAATTTATTGGGAAACTCGTATAGGTACTATTGAAGTCATAAACTCAGTTGTTAACATCGCACAGGTGAGAAAGTGTAGGAATTTGATTATGGTAGAATTTAATCATAGAGAGATAGATTGGATAAGGCTTGACCCACACAGTGGAGAGGACTCATTCGGGAAAGAATCCTAGACTGTGTACAAGGGAATTTCCTACAGAAACATCTACTGGTTCCAATGAGGGCCAGGGGTGGGGATGAGCCATCAGTGCTTGATTTAGTAATCACAGATAATGTGTTGTACATAGAAAAAAAAATTGAGTATGAATCACCAATTTGAAAAAGTGACCACATGCGACGTGCCAGTTTGGTGTGAAAGCGGCCTTAGATACAATTCTATATTATAATGAAAAAGATAATTGGGATCTAGTAAGGATAACGACTCCCAGGACATTAAATAGATCCGTAAAATTTCTGTATTTGGTTAGGTTAGATTAGGTTAGGTTGATGCCTAACCTAACCTTACCTAACCTAACCTACAGTAAGTCGGAAAATTAACATACGATAATTTTTATGATTGTGCCACCAAGTCTGAAAAAAAAAATCTGCCCTTATCGGGCCTGGGCACGAAAGAAAATAAGTAAAGAGAAACAGAGATGGGGAGTGTTGTGACTGTCAGATGTGAAGGGCTATTAAGAGATGGGTAACGAATATCTAAGCATATTCGGTGCTGATGTAAGCATAGAAAAAAGAACCGTAACTGGAGGAATTGCTGAGAGATATGCAACTATGTGCCGGCTGGCGATCGCCCTATGGGTCTTCCATGACCCGTTCCGCCCATCAGTGGGTGGAAAAAAAAAATGTACTCAGCCAGTCCAAATTTAATCAGTGTAAATAGACACCGTGTCGTGTGTTACACCACCATGAATCAAAACGATTTCCGAGGGGTAATAGTTGTTTGTTTGTTTCTTTGTCAACTCAGGAGACTGCATGATATATTGGGAGGGTTTGAAGTAAGAGGGTAACAGTATTTTCGGAACTCTCTCTCTCTCTCTCTCTCTCTCTCTCTCTCTCTCTCTCTCTCTCTCTCTCTCTCTCTCTCTCTCTCTCCAAAAGGTCCATTTCTTTTTGTGAGTATTGTAATTGTCGTTCTCTCTCTCTCTCTCTCTCTCTCTCTCTCTCTCTCTCTCTCTCTCTCTCTCTCTCTCTCTCTCTCTCTCTTCAGCATGTCCATTTCTTTTTGTGAGTATTGTAATTGTCGTTCTTAACTAAAAGCTGCCACTAATCCTTTACACTACTTGTTGTTGTTGTTCCGGTTTTACGTCACGGACTTCCTTTTCTACCAAGGGCTAGGGCGGTTGCCCTCTTGCGAAGGACTTGTTTTGGCAGATGTAATCGTTACCCTGAGTGCATGCCCTTGCTAACCTCAGACCGTGACGGGGCTCGAACCCTCGACCTGACGCTCTAAAAATTTACTATTAAAAGATTCTTACCTTCAACGAGTGTAAATCCAATGAGCAAAAGACTTGCCCTGATTAGTGCTGAATAATTATACTTCATTATAATCGGTCTATACGACTTCACTCATCAATTTCAACAAAAGCAAATTCAATTAATAAAATTGAACGAACTACACAAACAGCACTTTTTACATTATTAAAACACAATCTATTAGTATTTTTCCTACTTTTCGTAAATTGTAACTGCTGAATGCAAAGCACTTTACTGTTTCAATTAGCAGTGTGTCTCATTACACGCATGCGTGGTTTTGCTCAACACACCAAAAAAAAAAAAAAAAAATAATAATGATAAAATAAAAGTTCGTCTTAACACAACACGTGTTTATGAGATGGATTTCAACTTTTTCTTAAACAAGTGTTCTTTCTCTCCCTCTCTATCGCACACACCTTCCTCTAGTCTTCTTCCTTCACTTCTGTCCCCACACTTCTTCCCCTTCACTCCTGGCCCTCTTCTGCCCTCCTCAGACCCTCACGCAGATTCTGATGATGTCCCATGGGTGCCAGAGGTGAAGGAGCATTAGGCACCAGTCGTGCCACTCAGAAGTTAAGAAAACGAATCTCTTCTTATCTCCGGTTTTATCACTAAGCATTTGTAGTCCAAACACAGATGACCAGTCTAACAGGCGCCTTCATAGTGGCAATTAATAACAGATGTGAATTATATTTTATCTTAGGAAAATACATTGCTTGCTACCATGCGATGTATTAATATATATGTTTTTTTTATTTTATTTCATCTATCTTTTTTTTTTTTTTTTTACATAATGCGATGATTTAGACAGAACCATGGACACAATCAGAGTATCTGAGAGTAAAGAGGCATCTCAGTCTTTTTATCATGAAACACTCGAGATCTGTCTTGCATAGACGCTGCCAGCACACATATGAATGTAGACTCATCAAATAACTTATATAGTTAATATAGGTTAGATTCACTCACAGTGTTTTCTAATGCTTGCAGCCTATGGTGTAAGTTACTACGTTTATTCCATAAGCTAAATGCCATGCATTCCAATTACCTCCATAATAGACATTAAATGTTGAATAATACCTTTCTTAGAATTAAAATAAAATTTACACACACACACACACACACACACACACACATACACACACACACACACACACACACACACACACATATATATATATATATATATATATATATATATATATATATATATATATATATATATATATATATATATATATAAAATATATATATATATATATATATATATATATATATATATATATATATATAAATATATATATATATATATATATATATATATATATATATATATATATATATATATATATAAATATATAAATATATATATATATGTCTATATATATATATATATATATATATATATATATATATATATATATATATATATATATATATATATATATATATATATATATATATATAAGTATTCCTTCAGTTACGGCTGTCTTTCTATGCCTACATCAACACCGAATATTCTTAGATATTCGTTACACATGTCTTATCCCTTCGCATCTAACAAGTCACAATACACCCCATCTCTGCTTCTCTTTATGTTTTCATTATGCCCAGGCCTGATAAGGATAGATTTTTTTTTTTGGCCGTCATGGTGTCACAATCATATATATATATATATATATATATATATATATATATATATATATATATATATATATATATATATATATATATATATATATATATATATATGTATATATATATATATATATATATATATATATATATATATATATATATATATATATATATATATATATATATATGCATGTGTGTGGGGGGTGTATGTGTATGCTTAAATGGCTAACCTAACCTAGGTTAATCTAACCTAACCCTGGGTAACCTAACTAACAGTATTATAGTAAAAGTCACTCTCACGTCGACTGCTTAAAATGGGCATGACTAACTCCTTAAAAAAGTTGGGCATTGGCAGGACTGTATACCATTCTCAACGAAAACTTCCAGTCACCGAAAGTGACAAAATTCTTTTCTAATATACTTTAAAAATTTATCCAGAATCACTACTAATTTTAAGTCATATTAGAACTTCGTGAATTATTGCTGGTAATACACATCTTAATCCATCATATATATATATATATATATATATATATATATATATATATATATATATATATATATATATATATATAGATATATATACATATATATATATATATATATATATATATATATATATATATATATATATATATATATATATATATATATATATATATATATATATATATATATATATATATATGACCTCCTGAGAGAGGGGGGCTAGAATACTTCCTCCGTATTCCCCTGCGTGTCGTAAGAGTCGACTGAATGGGGCGGAACGAGGGGACTGGGAATCCCCCCCTCTGTATTTTCTCATCCCAAAGAGTCAGAGTATTTTGTTTTGACTCAGACACTACCCTTATAAGAGGAAAATGGCTCATGTATATATATATATATATATATATATATATATATATATATATATATATATATATATATATAAATATATGATATATATATATATATATATATATATATATATATATATATATATATATATATATATATATATATATATATATATATATAAGTACAAACTGTTAGCATACAGCACTAAATAGTAAGGAAGCCCATCAGTGAAACAAAACTTATAAAACAATGCTATATTTCGGATCCTAACTGGATCCCTTCTCAAGCTTGAGAAGGGATCCAGTTAGGATCCGAAATATAGCATTGTTTTATAAGTTTTGTTTCACTGATGGGCTTCCTTACTATATATATATATATATATATATATATATATATATATATATATATATATATATATATATATATATATGTATATATATATATATATTTATATATGTATATATATATATATATATATATATATATATATATATATATATATATGTATATATATATATATATATATATATATATATATATATATGTATATATATATATATATATATATATATATATATATATATATATATATATATATATATATATATATATATATATATATATATATATATATATATATATATATATATATATATATATATATATATATATATATATATATATATATATATATATATATATATATATATATATATATATATATATATATATATATATATATACATACAAACATACATACATACATACATACATACATATATATATATATATATATATATATATATATATATATATATATATATATATATATATATATATATATATATATATATATATATATATATATATGTATAAGATTTTGACTATGGGAGGTTTTAATTATAGAGAGACAAAACTTGACCCACAATGTAGGGAGGATTCTTTTGGGGTATGATTCCTAAAAGGTGTATAAGAAAATTTCCTACATCAACATGTATTGGAATAAAAAAGGGCCAGGGGTTGAGATAAGCCTTTACTTCTATATCTAGTATTCACAAATAATGTGTTGGAGATTGGATAAATTGAGTATGAGCCACAAATTTGTAAAAGTGACCACTGGAGGACCTAATTTAACAACAAATCTGTACAAGAAATGTACATATTTTGTGAAGAATATGGGAAGATAGTAAATTTTTTTAATTCCTTCCACCAAAATAAGAATTATTCATGCCAGAGAGAAATACTTCAATAATGAGGGTAAGAGATCTAAGGAGTCGAGAGACAAATACTGGAAAAGGTAAGGGATGATAAAAAGCATAAATACTTTGGCAGACTTGTAAAAGATCAAGAAATTATTATCTAAGCAAAAGAAAAGAGAGACTATGAAAGGATATCACCAGGAAGGCTAAAAAATTTCCAATCTTTGCCACAGCTTTATCAGAGGAAAACTGAAAGTAAAAGAACACGCTTTAAAGCTAAAAAGAGCGAATGGAAGCATCACTGAGATGGATGAAGAGATCTGCGAAGAATTGAACAAGGAGTTTCAGTCAGTGCTTACAGCAGAAAATACCCCACCCCCTCAGATTACAGAGATAAGAGCTCATGGACCGGTATCAGAGATCATCATCTTTTCAGCCACAGTGGTTTACAAAGTGCTGATGAAGTTAGATGCCCATAATGCTACAGGTCCTGATTATATATCCCCTTATGTACTTAAGAAATGCGCTAAATCAATATCAGAGGCACTATGTACCATATCTTAAATGTCGCTGGAATCAGGGGAGATTCCAAAATTTTGGAAAGAAGAAACTGTGGTACCTATCTTCAAAAAGGGAAGGAGGGATACGGCTCTAAACTATAGAGGTGTTTCCTTGACCAGCATAGTTTGCAAAGTTATGGAGAAACTACTAAGAAAACACATCTCTCTTCACTTGAAATCCTTCACCTTTTTGTCAGTGGGACAACATGGCCTCAGAGAAGGTAGATCAACAGTAACAAACTTATTAGAAATTTATAATGAGGTAAGCCGAATCTTACAGGAAAGAGAGGGATGGGCAGATTGCATATTCCTAGACTTCCAGAAAGCATTTGACATGGTCCCACATGGGAGACATATTAAAAAGCTGCAAGCAATGGCGAGAATAGGTGGAAATGCTTTGGTAAGGATTAAAATTTACTTAGATGGAAGGAAACAGAGGGTTAGAGTAAGACACTCAGTGTCCAAATGGAGAAAGGTTAGCAGTAGCGTTCTACAGGGTTCAGTTTTAGGACCACTTTTGTTCCTTGTATATGTAAATGACCTACCAGAGTCTGTATTTTCATTCATGATTATGTTTGTAGATGATGCATTGATTGTGTAGCAAGTAAGAGATCAGAACAATGGTAAGAACTTCAGGAAAACCTATATAGTCTGCATGAGTGGTCAAAAAAGTGGCTAATGAAATTCAATACTTCTAAATGCAAGGTAATGAGAATGGGTACAAATGCAAGAAGGCCCAAACTTGCCTACTCAATGGCAAGAGTAGAACTTCAAGACACCAAGAATGAAATACTGGCAGATTACTCTCCAGAAATGTATATAAATGGCTTAGTAAAGACAGCACATGCTTTCTTAGCAATTGTAAGGGTAGCCTTCAGGCACATGGACAACGATATGTTCAGAAATATTTATGTAACCTATGTGAGGCCAAAGGTTAAATATGCAACCAACTTTTGGAATCCACACTTGAAAAAGCACGTAGTTATGCTGTAAAAGTTCAAATATATACCATGAAACTGGTGCCAGAAATACGCAATCTCAGTAATGTGGAGAGGCTCAGGGAACTTAACTTACCATCACTCGAAGTTAGAAGAATGATGGGGATATGGTGGCGGTTTTTAAATTGCTTCATGGTTATGACAAAGTGGATAGGCATCAATATTTTGATATGGCTGGCACTGGAACAAGAGGTCATAGTTTGAAGCTTTGTAAGAAAACTTCTTTGCAGGATGTAAGGAAGTACTAGTTTAGTGTAAGAGTATTTAATAATTGGAATTGGCTAAGTGAGGAGGTAGTTAATGCTAGCTCAATCCATAGTTTTAAGGACAAGTACGATAAGTATCTCCAAGTACAAAATGGAACCTACCAGGAGATGGGAAGTTACGAGCTTGAGGCTCTTTCCCGTAAGCACAATTAGCTAAGTAAAATATAGGTGCATAATTACACACACGCAAACACACACACACAAACACACGCACACACACACATCTATATATATATATATATATATATATATATATATATATATTATATATATATATATATATATATATATATATATATATATATATATATATATATATATATATATATATATATATATATATATATATTTCCGACTGTTCAGCCTGCTGAACAGTCAGAAATAAATTTTGCAAATACGATTAAAATACCCTATTTAGAAAGTATTAAAATTCTTAGTGATCAATTAGGCAGAAATAATCCTTTTATATTTAATTATCCCAAAACAATTGGTTTTTCACTTATTAACGTGTATAAAAATAAAAAAAAACTTTAGAATCAGGGATTTATAAAACTGATTGCAGTTCCTGTGCTAAATCTTACATAGGTCAAACTGGTCGTCTGCTAAGCCTGAGAATATCTGAGTATAAAAGAGCAGTGCGATATGGTGCTGAAAGTTCTGCTTTATTTGTGCATATGCGAGATACTGGTCACCATATTAATTAGAGTGAGTCCTCATTGCTATATGAGAGTAATTGCCAATACAGGAGAAAGATACTTGAAGCAGCCATTATAGAAAAATCAGAAACCTTAAATTTATCAAATGGACAATGGAGACCTGACGTTGTGGATGAAGCAATATTAAAAGACCTCATTAAGAAGATTATGCCAAATGACCGTCCACCTGACCTGAGGTTTCAAGATAATCCCATCGTGGATCCTCCTGGTGATCGTAGCTAGCATCTCCTCCCTCCATATTCTTTCGCCCGAGCTTTGTAAATATCGAATCATTTGTACCTGAAGAGGACTGGAGTCCAGTTGCAATATGTAGTACATCTTCACTTCTCTTTGTGTTTTATTTATGGGCCTTGTTTTGCTTCATATTGTGCTGTGATATAACAGTTTATTTTGCATATATATATATATATATATATATTATATATATATATATATATATATATATATATATATATATATATATATATATATATATATATATATATATATATATATATATATATATATAGATAGATAGATAGATAGATAGATAGATAGATAGATAGATAGCATGTAGGATATAAAAAAGCAAATTAGTTCTTTGATAAACATAAGAACATAAGAACATAAGAATAGAGGACACTGCAACATGCCTACTGGCACACACGAGGCAGCTCCATTTTTGAATTGTATTTTCAGCATGTCTAACTTATTCTATTCTACTCTACTTATTTATTCTGTTTTTCTTTTTATGATTTTTCTAATAAGCACTAACCTATTTATACCCACCCTACCTCTGTCATATGTCTATCTAATCTACATTTGAAGGTGTCTAAGGTATTGGCATTTACTATCATACCCAGGTTATAAGTACTGAAAACTTAAGTAAACATAATTAGCATCATATCTCAGCTCTTCTGTGATATGCAATACCATAACCACTAATTTGCTCCTCTGAATAATGACTCTAAACAAATGTGGTTATTTGCATGTTTGATTTTTTGTTTAGTTAAGATCATAACTCCATTTGTGACATGGCTAAGATTCGTCCCTATATGATTTCCTTCCTATTATGTTCCTTCCAATCGTGCGTAATTGTCAGTCTTACTTCATTGCTATACTGTAGTCACCGTGGATCAAGCGGTAGCGCCCGCGACTCTGAGGCGTCAGGTCGAGGGTTCGCGCCCCGTCACGGTCTGAGGTTAGCAAGGGCATGCACTCAGGGAAACGATTACATCTGCCAAAACAAGTCCTTCGCAAGAAGGCAACAGTCCTACCCCTTGGTTGAAAAGGGAGTCCGTGACGTAAAACCTGAACAAACAAACAAAACTTCATTGCTATACTATATACATGAACCATATTTACCCCTCTAAGGGGAGTGGCTGAGTCAATGCAAAATTGCCCACTGGAGAGAGGACTGGAATACTTGCTTCGTGTTCCCTGGCATGTCGTAAGAGTCGACTAAATGAGGCTAAGCGAGGGGACTGGAAATCCCCTTCTCTGCATTTTCTCACCCACTCCCCTCATAAGAAGAAGTATGGTTCACATATATAGTACGCCATTGCTAATTCCAAATAATTTCCCTCTAATAATTCCTTTATCAAATTCCTTTTTTCATATTTTCATTCTCTTTTACCCTTTACCATTTTTGCCATTCTTTTTTATTATGCAAAATGTACCTCGAGGCAGATCATGTGCTAATATGAACCTATCTACGAAGCAAAGGATAAAGAGTAAAATCAAGTGGTAATAAGAACCTATCTACGTGGAAAAGGATAGAGAGTGAAATCAAGTGCCAATATGAACCTATCTACGAAGAAAAGGATAAAGAGTAATATTTAGTGATAATATAAACCTATCTACGAAGAAGAGGATAAAGAGTAAAATTAAGTGATAATATGAATCATTTACGAAGTAAAGGATAAAGAGTAAAATCAAGTGATAATATGACCCTATCTAAGAAGAAAAGGATAAAGAGTAAAATTAAGTGATAATATGAATCTATCTACGAAGAAAAGGATAAAGAGTAAAATCAAGTGCTAATATGAACCTATCTACGAAGAAAAGGATAAAGAGTAAAATTTTGTGATAATATGAACCTATCTATGAAGAAAAGGATAGAGAGTAAAATGAAGTGATAATATAAACCTAACTACGAAGAAAAGGATAAAGAGTGAAATCAAGTGATAATATGAACCTATCTATGTGGAAAAGGATAAAGAGTGAAATCAACTGATAATATGAACCTATCTACGAAGAAAAGATTAAAAAGTAAAATTAAGTGATAATATGAACCTATCTACGAAGAAAAGGATAAAGAGTAAAATCAATTGATAATATGAACCTATCTATTAAGGAAAGGATAAAGAGTGAAATTAAGAGATAATATGAACCTATCTACGAAGAAAAGGATAAAGAGTAAAATCAAGTGATAATATGAATCTATCTACGAAGCAAAGGATAAAGAGTAAAATCAAGTGATAATATGAACGTATCTAAGGAGAAAAGGATAAAGAGTAAAATCAAGTGATAATATGAACGTATCTAAGAAGAAAAGGATAAAGAGTAAAATCAAGTGATAATATGAATCTATCTACGAAGCAAAGGATAAAGAGTAAAATCAAGTGATAATATGAACCTATCTACGAAGAAAAGGATACAGAGTAAAATTAAGTGATAATATGATCCTATATACGAAAAAAAAAGATAGAGTAATATCAAGTGATAACATAAACCTATCTAAGAAGAAAGGGATAAAGAGTAAAATCAAGTGATAATATGAACCTATCTAAGAAGAAAAGGATAAAGAGTAAAATCAAGTGATAATATGAACCTATTTAAGAAGAAAAAGATCAAGAATAATGAAACTCAAAGAGGAACAAAAGGATAAGAAAATACTCATACAAACAAATCCTCTTGAAGTCTATGAATGCATTACCTTCAACTAGAACAGTGGTTCTTAACCTTTTTTGCGTAGCACCCAACTTTCAACTAGGTGCATAGCCCAACGCCCCCCTTCATTTGGGAAAGGCAAGAGATGTGAATAAATTTTCTTAATGTAAATGATAAATTAATTTCACAAAAAAAAAAAAAAACCTGAAAGATTTTCTCGATAGTAATGGTGTGCATTATTTTAAACGTAATCTTTTTCAACACGTATTGTCCTCAGTGCTTAGTTTTTTTTTTTTATGAGTGCGACACCGGGGTAGGCAGAAACTGCCCTCATCAATAAATGCCCGGGCACGAGAAAATACCAAGACGAAGGAAAAGAAAAAGGTTAAGAACAAGGTAAAGATGAGGTAATATCACACAAAGGAAAACGACAGATAGAAAAAACAGTCTAAGTACAGAAGACCCAGAGATATGGAGGACTAGGCTCTGAGATGACGATAGATCTGCTTTTTGAAGGATGAAAGGTCATAAGAATTAGGAAAGACAGAAGGAGGAAGAGAGTTCCAGAGTCTTTCATGTATATTAGAATTGCCATTGAAGCAAAAATATTATTTTATTATGTTAGCTCACCGGCCTTTCAGCGCCCTCCAAAACTTACCTCCTTCATCAAACCCTGCGCCCCCCAGGGTGCGTTCTCGCCCAGGTCAAGAACCACTGAGTTACTAGAAGATAACGTTTCTTTGTTCACTATGAAAAGCACCAAATGACCTTGGCTCATTCACTGAATTCTTGTGCCCACAACGAAGATATCTAGTTACTGATATGTTTATAAGAATACACCGTACTAATGCAGCCTTTCTCTCTCTTACTAACATATTAACGTCGTTAATATAAACTATTTTCCCTTGAATCATTCATATATTAAAACTGAATATTCAAACCATTTGATTGATGATCTGTCCCGAGTAATGGTGGGCGGAGTCAGAGCGATTCTTGATGATGCATATGGTACTCATGATTGGTAAAATGAGTTGAACGTGTTGTTATAAGAGACATAATGGTTTCGCGAGAACCACATTATCCCAACGATGTAATGACAGACTGGGGGGCCTCTGAGTTCATAAGAAGGATGTAACTCCCCACTTAAATCCTGTATCCTAAGCACAAGAACCATCCTTGTTCATGCTGTCCTTGAACCTGTAGAGATTCACCGATAAATTAATGGTAATGGTTTTATTATCTCTACCCAGCAATAAAGGAAATTACATTTTCTGATTTACACACACATACACACACACACACACACACATTACGAGTATGGGGCTCTTTTCCGTGAGTACAATTAGGAAATTATATACATCATCCATGCATTCATACATACATGCATGCATGCATATATATATATAAAATGAAGCCGCAAAGCTAACAATACACTGTTATGCACTATTATGCACACTCACACATACTTATAAAAGAGCAAAAAAATTATAAAAGAGCAAGAAATGATGACCGAAGTAAAAGAAAAGAGGCAGAGAGAGACTAAGAAAGGGATAGCACCAGGAAGGCTAAACAAATCCTAGATATTTTCCCAGCAATATCAGAAGAAAATTGAAGATCAAAGAACAGGTCTTATAGCTAAAGAGAGCAGATGGAAGCATCACTGAGACAGATGAAGAGATTTGTGAAGAATTGAACAAGGAGTTTCAGTCACTATTCACAGCAGAAAATACCCCACCCCCTCAGATTGCAGAGACAGGCACTCATGGGCCAGTATTAGAAAACATCATCTTTTCAGCCACAGAGGTATGCAAAGCGCTGATGGAGTTAGTTTCCCCACAAAGCTTCAGGTCCTGATGATATATCCCCTTATGAACTAAAGAAATGCGCTAAATCAATATCGGTGGCACTATGTATCATAATTAAAAAGTCGCTCGAATCAGAGGAGATTCCAAAATGCTAGAAACAAGCAAGTGTGGTACTATCTTCAAAAAGGGAAGGAGAGATGCACCGTTAAATAGACCTGTTTCATTGACCAGCATAGTTTTTGCAAAGCTTTGGAGAAACAAATAAGAAAACACATCTCTCTTCACTTGGAATCCTTCAAGTTTTTGTCAGTGAGACAACCTGGCTTCAGAGAAGGTAGATCAACATTAACAAACGTATTAGAATTTTATGATGAGGTAAGCCGAAACTTACAGGAAAGAGAGGGCGGGGCAGATTGCATATTCCTAGACTCCAGAAAGCATTTGATATGGTCCCACATGGGAGACTTATTAAGAAGTTGCAAGAAATGACGAGAATAGGTAGAAATGTCTTGGAATGGATAAACTTACTTAGATGGAAGGGAACAGAGGGTTAGAGTATGACACTCAGTGTCTGAATGGAGAAGAATTAGTAGTGGAGTTCCACAGGGTTCAGTCTTAGGACCACTTATGTTCCTTGTATATGTAAATGACCTACCAGAGTCTGTAAATTCATTCATGAATATGCTTGCAGATGATGCAAAGGTTGTGAAGAAAGTAAGAGATGGTAACAATTGTAGAGAACTTAAGGAAGACCTAAATAGTCTGCATGAGTGGTCATAAAAGTGGCTAATGAAATTCAGTGCTTATAAATGTAAGGTAAAAAGAATGGGTACATGTGTAAGAAGGCCCAAGTTTGACTACTCAATGGCAGGAGCAGAACTTCACGAGACAAAGAATGAGAGAGATCTAGGAGTAAACATACTGGCCGATTTGTCTCCAGAAATACATATAAATGGCATAGTAAGGACAGCACATGTTTTTTTTAGCAAATGTAAGGGTAACCCTCAGGCTCATGGACATGGAAATGTTTAGAAATATTTATGTAACCTATGTGAGGCAAAAACTTGAGTAAGCAACCCCCTTTTGGAATCCACACTTGAAAGAGCACGTAGTTTAGCTGGAAAAAGTTCAGAGACATGCCACGAAACTGGTGCCAGAAATAAACAATCTCATGTATGAGGAGAGGCTGAGGGAACTAGACTTACCATCACTCGAAGCTAGAAGAAAGAGGGGGATATGGTGACGGTTTTTAAATTCCTTCATGGTTTTCACAGAGTTGATAGGAATCGATATTTTGATAAGGCTGGCACTAGAACTAGAAATCATAGTTTGAAGTTTCGTAAGAAAACCTCTTTGTAGGATGTAAAGAAGTATTTTTTTAGTAAGAGTAGTTGATGGTTGGAATTCGCTAAGCGAGAAGGTAGTTCATGTTAACTCAAACCATAGGTTTAAGGATAAATATGATAAGTATTATTAAGTACATAAATGGAACCGACCAGGTATTTACGATTAGGTAATTACACACACAAGCGTTGATGGAGTTAGATGCCCATAAAGCTACGGATTATAATGACATATACCCTTACATACTTAAGAAATGTGCTAAACCACAATCAGTGACACTATGCATCAGAATTAAAATTTGCTGAAATCTGGGGATATTCCAAGATGCTGGAAACAAATTGAACGTGGTATCTATCTTCAAAAAGGGAAGAAGAGATGCAGCTCTAAACTATAGGCCTGTTTCCTTGACCAGCATAGTTTTCAAAGATATGGAGAACCTAATAAGAAACAGCATCTCTCTTTACTTGGAATTACTTAAACTTTTTGTTAATGAGACAACATGGCTCCAGAGAAGGCAAATCTACAGTAACAAACTTATCAGAACTTTATAATGAGGTAAGCCAGATCTTACAAGAATGAGAGGGCTGGGCAGATTGCATATTATTAGATTTTCAGAACCCAATTAATGCGGTCCCACACGGGAGACTTATTAAAAAGCTGCAATTAATGACAAAAATAGGTGGAAATGTCTTGGAATGAAAAAAAAAAATCTTTTTTAGAAGAAAGGGAACAGAGGGTTAGAGTAATACAGATTCTGAATTGAGAAGGGTTAGTAGTTGGGTTCCACAGGGTTTAATTTTAGGGCCATTATTGTTCCGTGTATATGCAGCCGTCTGTGGTGTAGTTGGTAGCGCCTTGACATGGTAATTATGTGTCCTAGGTTCGAGTCCCATTTGGGGTAAAATACGAGTCATGTTTTCTAATATGGTAATATGCTTATATGATTATTGTTGATCCCTAATTAGACTGAAATTTAAATTAAATGCGAAAACCAAGCCACGGCTGAGATTGGTGGAAACTGTAATATGAAAAGAATAGCATTTTTATAGAATGTTTTCATTCCTTGTATAAGAGATATAGCTGTAAGGTTTGTTTCCCTTTTAACCTTCTGTGGTGTAGTTGGTAGCGCCTTGGCACGGTAATTATGTGTCCTGGGTTCGAGTCCCAGTCTAGATATATATATATATATATATATATATATATATATATATATATATATATATATATATATATATATATATATATATATATATATATATATATATAAGAAAATATAAAAAAAAAATTGAATTTGAACATTGCTATGTACAGCTTCACTAATGAAATGGTATGGTAGAAGTTTAAAAATTTTCTAAATATGCAAAATATTTGCATATTAAGGAAAATTAAAGAAGAGAAACACTTTTAATAGCCATTATAAATTTCATTATCTCCGTTACTAACAATTATCATCATACGTCATTATATTGCATTTCACTTCAGCATTCACTTGATGTCGTTGTCTGTGTAATCCAGTCAACATAATTAGCAAGCTTCGTGTAAAATCCAGGAACTTCTGGAACTGCACACTGGTATCCAAAACTGACGATACCAACCTGGATCCACCTTCCATCAGAGGACTGGGTAATGAGAGGTCCACCGCTGTCACCCTGTGAGTTTTCAAAACAAAAAATTAAATTGATGGGTCTTCTAATTACAAGCATACTCTACCATCTTACGAGGCTGTACTTGTTTTTTGCAGTCTTATAGAAATATTAATAATAATAATAATAATAATAATAATAATAATAATAATAATAATAATAATAATAATAATAACAGTAATTATAATAATAATAATATTCTTTTGTACTGTCACATCCATTAATGTGCACACTGTTGACATTTTAGCTGTTGGGGCAAACGTCTCTCAATAATCTGTCTATCACTTGTGAATAACCCTTGGCTACGTATCTAGATTAAACATTTCTACAATGTTGGGGCCAGGTTTTACTTGAAAGACCCATCTTCCACTTACTGTAGTGTGATTCTCTGGCAACTTAGTGAGTTCAAAGGTGTCGTTAACCATAAGCAAAGAAATTTCCCAATCCATGGCCTTCCTCAACTGGTTTGACTCTAGAGGTGCTATGGCTTCTTGGTAGGTGATTAGTGCTGGGATGTTTGACATTCTGTAGCAGTGATGCATGAAGGTCTGATGTGTCACATTACTGACATATTCGTTAATATCATTAGTAAAATATGCATCTAGATTTTTCGGACTACTTCTTTCCATTACTGGATATCTTCTTTAAGCATCAGTATTTGGTTTTGTTGGGTCTTGTCTTCCATCATCTGCATTTGGTGGCATCTCTCCTGCAATTGCTTGAGGTTTTCCTTGTACAAGTGTTGTATCTAGCAGAATGTTGTCATCATTTGTACTTGTCTCATCTTGGTGGTCTGGTAATATTTGGCAGACTGTCAGCACTGGCAACACTAGACGAGCTGTTCATAATCTGGACACATCTTACATTCTTAATTGTTTGATTGCCTGAAAAACAAATCAGGCGTGCTGGACTCTGGTTATAATATCCAACAAATACCCCTTATTTACATCTAGAATCATGTTTCTTCTTATCTTGTTGATATGCATGACATCGTGTTCTAAACACATTCATCTAGCTGAGAGTTGGCTGTCTTCCTGTCATCAGTTCAACTGGTATTTTACAAGTCCTAGGATTATAACACATTTGATATATCATGTGGTCTTCATAGCAAAACTCCATATGCTTTTTGATCAGTAGACATTGCGCCATGTCAAAAGTCGATCTGTAGGATCTTTCAGCCACTCCTTTCTGATGCGGGGAATAAGGAGCAAAAATATCCAGTCCGATATTATTCTTTGTAAGCAGTGATTTCAACTTCTTATAAACTCCGTTCCCTGGTCACATCTTAAGCACTTGATATTTTCATAAGGTACTGTGTCCGCTAGGTACCTCTTCAGGTCATTAAAGTATCACTTTCATTCTTCAGGAGATCAATTTTGATGGCTCTGGAGTAGAAATCAACAAAAGAAATGCTGTACCTGAATCCTACTCTTTTAGTTGGTTCAACAGGGACCACACCATCTTGTACTAAATCTAGTCAATGTAGTGCCTTCTGATTAGCCTCTATATTTCTAGCTTGTGTCATATTACCAAAGGCACATGTGCTACAATGGAATCTGTTTTTATCTATTATATGCATTCCATCAATAGCTTCTTCATATTTTGTACATCAATTATATTACTATGGCCTAAGATTTTATACCATTCCTCTAGGCTATGTTTGTCTTCCCCAGCATGAATTTATTAAACTTGTTAATCTGAGAATTAGTGTTGGATTCACCTCTGTATAAATAGAATACATTGTTTTTACCACAATGTCAAAAGTCCTGTTGTCCTTGGTAGACAGTGTGCTGCTACTAGGTGAGAATGCAACGTTATGCTCACTCTTTATTGTTTTCCATTCAGACAATATTCTTTACTTAAAATCTGATATGTACAGAGTGCCTTTCAGCAACATGATCTAATGGTTACTATCTCTGTCTCGAATGATGTCCTTCATAGTGCCAGCCCCTTCTACAAAACATTTTTTCTCTGACCATATGTGTTCTATGTAGTGATTCTGTGGTTTGAAAGATTCTTGGAATGTTTTAATTCTTGATGTACATCAAATATCAACCATGATTAATTTTTCTTTTGCTTCCATTCCTAATATTTTCTCTATCCTTTTATTAGTATTAACTTCCTTACGCTGTTGAAGTCTTGGAGAATGAGTGAGATGTAAAGTAAAAGTGTCCTCTCCAATTGCACAGTTTGTAGAATTCACAGAATTGTTAATCTTATTTGCTCTTCCAGCATTACATTTATCTGTTCTGTGAGTCCTTTCATGATGAAAAACATACCGCTTTTTTAAGATTATAGGCATTGCTAATCTTCTTATCTTTACCATGTTTCTTACATTTGAATGCGACATGGCCTGGTACTCCACACCAGTTACATAACTCCTGATTCTTGAAACTGCTACTGCCAGTTACCGTAGCATTCTCTGTACTCTTAGTATCCTCGAGGAGGTCTTCTTGGCTCAGTGAGGCTATTTTCATCTCTTCATATTTATATGGGGGGCTGCATTTGTTAGAAGTATCCTCAAAACTTTTGTATTTCTGTGGTTATCGATCAAGTGAACAATCTACCATAAGGCTGTGACTTATGACCTCACCCTTTTCTTAAATTACTGACTGAATGCTAAGTATGATACAGCAGAACAATCTCCCATTTTCTAGTTAATTAAGGTTCTCCATACAACATATGTCTGTGTTGTGTCTCCCTTAGTATTGTTTTCTCAGAAACTTTAGGGATTCCATGCCAATATTATTGGCATCAATTTCCTTAAGGCCATGTGAGACCCTGTCTAAACAGTTTGTTAGTTTATCATAAACTGTCTGCTTAGCATTTGTTACAGTAACTTCCTCTGGGCGTTCGTCTGCATTCTTATCAAAGGCAAGGTGCAAGTTAAAAATGCAAAGGGAGGCTAGGAATGAATCTTCCCAGATATCAACTTGCTAGGGTTGCTATCATGCGTTTTTACAGTAATTCTGAGTCCATATTTAGTTGGAGTGGTTTGTGACATCTTTACATTATAAATCAGTAACCTTAAATGTGCGATGGCAATAGCATTATATGATATGGGGATCAAAATAGAACATGTGGTTACTTGTCTGATGTATCTTGGAAGAGAGAGAGAGAGAGAGAGAGAGAGAGAGAGAGAGAGAGAGAGAGAGAGAGAGAGAGAGAGGGAGAGAGAGAGAGAGAGAGAGAGAGAGAGAGAGAGAGAGAGAGAGAGAGGAGAGAGAGAGAGAGAGAGAGGAGAGAGAGATTTGCTTAACATGCCAGTTTAGGTGAAATTCAAGGAGTTCTGCCTTGACAACAGTACTTGGTTTCATAGAGAATAAATGATTAGAGGAAACATTCTAGAAATAATAAAAGAAAATTTATGTTACATAAAAAAATAACCATTAATTATTTCAACAATATATATGTGGTATTTTGGGTATTTAAAACTTACCTGGCAAGAATCTTTATTTTGTCCAATGGCGCATGTCATGTTTCCAGTTATGAAATAAGTTTCGGGAGCATTTTCATTTCTCGTTGCGCATTCTTCAGGAGACAAGGTTTTCAAAGCCACTTCTTGCAGTGTACTAGGCTGTTGGCCATCTAAAAAGAATATAAAAGTCTATTTAAGAATTCATTCTCAGTTTCCTACGTTTTCAATTCTTCAGGAGACAAGGTTTTCAAAGCCACTTCTTGCAGTGTACTAGGCTGTTGGCCATCTAAAAAGAATATAAAAGTCTATTTAAGAATTCATTCTCAGTTTCCTACGTTTTCAATTCTTCAGGAGACAAGGTTTTCAAAGCCACTTCTTGCAGTGTACTAGGCTGTTGGCCATCTAAAAAGAATATAAAATTTTGATTTAGAATTCATTCTCAGTTTCCTACGTTTTCAATTCTTCAGGAGACAAGGTTTTCAAAGCCACTTCTTGCAGTGTACTAGGCTGTTGGCCATCTAAAAAGAATATAAAATTTTGATTTAGAATTCATTCGCAGTTTCCCACGTTTTCAATTCTTCAGGAGACAAGGTTTTCAAAGCCACTTCTTGCAGTGTACTAGGCTGTTGGCCATCTAAAAAGAATATAAAATTTTGATTTAGAATTCATTCTCAGTTTCCTACGTTTTCAATTCTTCAGGAGACAAGGTTTTCAAAGCCACTTCTTGCAGCGTACTAGGCTGTTGGCCATCTAAAAAGAATATAAAATTCTGATTAAGAATTCATTCTCAGTTTCCTACGTTTTCAATTCTTCAGGAGACAAGGTTTTCAAAGCCACTTCTTGCAGCGTACTAGGCTGTTGGCCATCTAAAAAGAATATAAAATTCTGATTTAGAATTCATTCTCAGTTTCCTACGTTTTCAATTCTTCAGGAGACAAGGTTTTCAAAGCCACTTCTTGCGGCGTACTAGGCTGTTGGCCAGATGGCCATCTAAAAAGAATATAAAATTCTGATTAAGAATTCATTCTCAGTTTCCTACGTTTTCAATTCTTCAGGAGACAAGGTTTTCAAAGCCACTTCTTGCAGCGTACTAGGCTGTTGGCCATCTAAAAAGAATATAAAATTTTGATTTAGAATTCATTCTCAGTTTCCTACATTTTCAATTCTTCAGGAGACAAGGTTTTCAAAGCCACTTCTTGCAGCGTACTAGGCTGTTGGCCATCTAAAAAGAATATAAAAGTCTGATTTAGAATTCATTCTCTGTTTCCTACGTTTTCAATTCTTCAGGAGACAAGGTTTTCAAAGCCACTTCTTGCAGCGTACTAGGCTGTTGGCCATCTAAAAAGAATATAAAATTCTGATTAAGAATTCATTCTCAGTTTCCTACATTTTCAATTCTTCAGGAGACAAGGTTTTCAAAGCCACTTCTTGCAGCGTACTAGGCTGTTGGCCATCTAAAAAGAATATAAAATTCTGATTTAGAATTCATTCTCAGTTTCCTACGTTTTCAATTCTTCAGGAGACAAGGTTTTCAAAACCACTTCTTGCGGCGTACTAGGCTGTTGGCCATCTAAAAAGAATATAAAATTCTGATTAAGAATTCATTCTCAGTTTCCTACGTTTTCAATTCTTCAGGAGACAAGGTTTTCAAAGCCACTTCTTGCAGCGTACTAGGCTGTTGGCCATCTAAAAAGAATATAAAATTTTGATTTAGAATTCATTCTCAGTTTCCTACGTTTTCAATTCTTCAGGAGACAAGGTTTTCAAAGCCACTTCTTGCAGCGTACTAGGCTGTTGGCCATCTAAAAAGAATATAAAAGTCTGATTTAGAATTCATTCTCAGTTTCCTACGTTTTCAATTCTTCAGGAGACAAGGTTTTCAAAGCCACTTCTTGCAGCGTACTAGGCTGTTGGCCATCTAAAAAGAATATAAAATTCTGATTTAGAATTCATTCTCAGTTTCCTACATTTTCAATTCTTCAGGAGACAAGGTTTACAAAGCCACTTCTTGCACCGTACTAGGCTGTTGGCCATCTAAAAAGAATATAAAAGTCTGATTTAGAATTCATTCTCAGTTTCCTACGTTTTCAATTCTTCAGGAGACAAGGTTTTCAAAACCACTTCTTGCAGCGTACTAGGCTGTTGGCCATCTAAAATGAATATAAAAGTCTGATTTAGAATTCATTCTCAGTTTCCTACGTTTTCAGTCATGATACTCTAGGTAAACGGTGTTTTGTCGATCAAATATAAGATTCTACAATCAGGAATTTTTTCTTACAAACATATGATAATCATTTTGAACATATAGTAGTCACTATATGCAATTGTCCACTTATAATTGAATTCTCTCTCTCTCTCTCTCTCTCTCTCTCTCTCTCTCTCTCTCTCTCTCTATATATATATATATATATATATATATATATATATATATATATATATATATATATATATATATATATATATATATATATATATATATATATATATATATATATATATATATATATATATATATATAGGGTTGGCAGCTTGCATGTTCTTAGATTTTCAGAAGGCATTTGATA
The DNA here is from genome assembly GCA_037179515.1 of Halocaridina rubra. Classification (NCBI taxonomy): domain Eukaryota; kingdom Metazoa; phylum Arthropoda; class Malacostraca; order Decapoda; family Atyidae; genus Halocaridina; species Halocaridina rubra. The sequence goes on along the minus strand of JAXCGZ010009703.1, from coordinate 41,673 downwards.
TGGTCCCACATGGGAGACTTACTAAGAACCTTCAAGCAATGGAAAGAGTGTGTGGAAATGTATTGGAATGAATTTAACTTTACTCAAAAAGAAGGGAACAGAGGGTTAGAGTAAGACACTTAATGTCTGACTGGAGAAGAGTTAGTAGTGGGGTTCCACAGGATTCAGTTTTAGGACCACTTTTGTTCCTTGTATATGCAAATGACCTATTAGAGTCTGTCAATTAATTTCTGAATATTTTTGGAGATGATGCAAGGATTGTGAAGAAAATAAAAGACGATACCATTGGTAGAAACTTCAGGAAGACCTAAATAGTTTACATGAGGGGCCAGAGAACTTGATAATGATATTCAATACTTTAAAATGTAAGATGCGAATGGCACAAGTGCAAGAAGACCCAAGCTTGGGTACTCAATAGCAGGTGCAGAACTTCAAGAGACAGAAAATGAGAGAGAGCTAAGAGTAATTATATTGGTGGATTTGTATCAGGAAATTCATATAAATGGCATAGAAGGTCAGCATATGTTTTCTTAGCAAATATAAGGGTTAGCCTTCAGACACATGGAAAAGGAAATTTTCAGAAATATTTATGTAACTTACGTGTGGCCAAACTTTGAATATGCAGCCCCCTTTTGGAATCAACACTTGAAAAAGCATAGAGATAAGCTGAAAATTTTTCATGATATGCCACGAAACTGGTGCCAGAAATACGCAAACTTATTTATGAGGAGAGGCTGAGGTAATTAAACTAAACATCACTCGAAGCTAGGGGACGGTTTTTAAATTCCTTCATGGTTTTGAAGGAGTGGATAAGGATCGATATTTTAATATGGCTGTCTCTAGAACTAGAGGTCATAATTTGAAGCTTTGTAAGAAAATTTCCTTGCAGAATGTAAGGAAGTACTTTTATAGTGATAGATACTGATTGGAGTTTGCCAAGTAAGGAGATAGATAATGATAACAAATTCATAATGTTATGGACAAATATAATATCAGGGCATACACTCAGGGTAACGATTACATCTGCCAAAACAAGTCCTTCGTAAGAAGGCAACCGTCCTAGCCCTTAGTAGAAAAGGGAGTTCGTGACGTAAAACCGAATCCATTGAGAATAAAAACTGAACCAAACAGGATTCGGGAAGTTGCAAGCATAGGGCTCTTTCCCGTAAACACAATGAGGTAATTACACATATTACAGCAGACCCTATCAGTATCTCTTGAGTCTCTCTTGTTTTTAAGTGAACCAGCATATGTAAGAAAAAAATCACCTATTTTGCGATAGAAGAGAGACTGCCGTCTGTAAAACCATTTTTGAATATGTTTGCATAAGTTTAGTTTAGTTTTAGTATTTTTTTTAACATGGATTAAGAACACATTTTATTTTGCAATGTCTTAAATGAATTATTTTTGACATAGGTTGACGGCCCTAGGTTCGAATTTAGGTGTGTTCTGACTTACATCGAAATCCGACATGTCAGGAACGGAGCCCTAATGTTAAACAAGGACCCCCTGTAATTATTAAGCTGTCGGTTGCATTATCATGAAAATTGCATTATAAACCAAGTCAAAAGCACCATAAGTTATGATCTTACATAAATAATATACTCACTATAAGATGTAACTCCCCAGCCAGCAACAACTACATCTTGGCCAGCAATATAATCTTCTGGTTTTGGCATGCATATGGGCATAATTTGATTGTCAAAAGTAAGTGCCCCGCCAAGGAACAGAAGAGCTATGTCGTGTTCTTCCTGGAATAAATTAAAGACCAATGATAAGGAAACTGATATTTAGAAAGGAAAAGTACTGAACCATAATTACGAACAATGCATAGTAACTGAAATACTTTTACTCGAACGTCTAAGCAGTGGGTATGAGATACATGATTGGTCAGTGAATACAGTGCCTGGTTCCAACCCAAGAGGTCTCGGGTTCAACTTTCTTAGATGCCTCATTCAGCTTCTCTTCACCAGTGATATTTGGGGATTAGAAGGAGAGTGGTCTTATCCCACATTTGGCAGCCCCTGGCAGCTTAGAAGGCAAAGTGATTATATCATCAGATACGTAGAATAAGTGGCAATGCAGTATCTCCTTCGAGAATAAGTTTTGATAAGTATGAACATGACCATCCTGTAACTGGTTTGTTAAAAAAAAAAAAAAAAAACCTGAACATCAGTATATATAATATTTAAATTTAAATCTAATATCAAACCGCTTCCAGGAAAAAAATAATATTTACACCGCAAACTTTATCAATAAAACGTAAATGGCTGAGATATTTTCATAGTTTCGTAATTAATAAAAACTGATTGAAAGCCTTTTAGGTGCTCTTTCAGTATGTGATCTAAAGTGATGATTCACATTCCAGTACGATTCACATTCCAATACGTACTCTACCAAGGTTTTTCCATTTAACTAGCAAACTAGCTAGTTGTTAACATTAACACTCCAATACGTGTTCTACCAAGGTTTTTCCATTTAACTAGCAAACTAGCTAGTTGTTAACATTAACACTCCAATACGTGCTCTACCAAGGTGTTTCCATTTAACTATCAAACTAGCTATTTGTTAACATTATCACTCCAATACGTGCTCTACCAAGGTTTTTCCATTTAACTAGCAAACTAGCTAGTTGTTAACATTAACACTCCAATACGTGCTCTACCATGGTTTTGCAATTTAACTATCAAACTAGCTAGTTGTTAACATTAACACTCCAATACGTGCTCTACCAAGGTTTTTCCATTTAACTAGCAAACTAGCTAGTTGTTAACATTAACACTCCAATACGTACTCTACCAGGGTTTTGCAATTTAATTTACCTAAACAAACAATTAACAATTAACAGGTAAAACGCAACGTAACCTAACCTAACCTTTATATCTTTAAATAAATTAATTTTAAGTATTTTCTTACTTTTTAATATTTTGTCCAAATACAATGGTGGATCATAGATGTCGATAGAGCACTTATTGGAAGAACACCGAATTTTAGAGCTTTGTTTCTTAATTGTAGCCTAACGGTATAGACATTCACATGAATATTACAAATATATTCTTTTTATATGAAATGGGCAGTATGTCGGTAGAAACACACATTGGAAGAACACCAAGTATTAGAGCTTTGTTACTTAATTGTGGCCTAACGGTATAGACAATCACACGAATATTACTGATATATAATTTTTATATGAAATGGGTATACTGTATATATAAAGAATTTTTTTTGTCATGAACTAATTTAATTCCCATTGCATGAATTTGTATTCTGAACGCACACGCATTCGTGAAAGAGGTGAAATAGTTGCTTTGTGAATTATGAGAGAGATTTTCAAAAGCCGAATACAAGCAAGGAGAGTTACACCAACTTTCACAAACCCTGTGAAATGTAATATGGTAGATGAAAACTTATTTAGAACGAAGAGAGCAGGAGGTCAAAGTTAGAAATGTAATGTCTGACTGGAGGAAGTTTAACATTGGGGCTGAGCAAGGATCAGGTTTAAGGCATTTTTGTTCTTAAAAGAAAAATATCTGACAGATTTTGAAATTAATTTTTATAGATGTCTGCAGATGATGTAAAATTTGTGAATAGAGTAAAAGACGAAATAGTGTTCAGGGACTTCAGGGAAGTGGCAGATAAGAGGTTAATGAGATTAGTATTTCAAAATATAAAGTCATGAAAGTGGGCAAATGAGAAGAAGGATTGAAACATACTGGATCGGAGAGAGAATGAGATGTGAGGGTCAGTGTACTGGCATATGGGTCTGTGGATAGGAATCAATTTATTGGCAGATATCTATCCAGAATATTATACAAAAGGCATCTTATACTTTCTCAGTAAACATAAAGGTTGTCTTCACACATATCGACAAAGAAGTGTTTAGAGATATTCATTAGTATTGCGAGCCTAAGTTGCAATATGCAGTGCCCTACTGGAATACTCACAAGTTGGAAAAACTTAAGTGACCTTCTACAAAGCTAGTGACGGAGATATGAAAATTTATTATGAAGAGGACCGATTAGATTGCCAACAATAAAGCAACAAGAGCAAGAGGGATGTAGTTGTTGCATTCTCTATATTTTTCCAAGGAACTGAAAGAATTGATAACAAGCAGTAATCTGATATGGGTAGCTCTAGAACTATAGGTCACAGTTTATAGCTTCGTAAAAGAAAACTTCTTTGCAGGATAAAATAATAAATGCCAGTGAGTGAAAAACATAAGCATGAGATATAGACTTAGGAGCATAAGGCTGTTATATCTGAGCAAAGTTAGGCATGTACTCTTACATAGAAGGAAGGAGGTATTATTCAGTTGAAGAGAGAGAGTTAGATAATTGTATATAGAGTATTATCTTACTGATTCTCGATTATTTGGATCCTTCTTGTAGAGAGGATGGACATAAACATTCGTAGGGAAGATCTCCAAAGTTGACAATTCGTTGGTTTGACTGGTATCATGTTCTCGGACAAGCACAACTAAATTCAATAATCTAGCAAAAATGAAGATGGCTGTTAGCTAAAAGATTAAAATGATAAACATACCATATTATACATGGATCAATGATGAAGAAAATGCTCTGGATATCATTAGAAGAAATATTACCGACGTACTTACAGCCATACTTCATAGGTGTTGGGATCAACCAAGCAGTGGGCAGCAGTCAAAACCCACGATTTCTTGATAATGGATCCACCACAATTGAGAGGAGTCAGACCTGTAAAGGCTGTATAAATTTCAATGAGGACTTGCCATGGGTATTCTGATACAGTTGCGTCCTGACCTCCCACAATCCTTGGCACAGTTACTGTAGATCTGCCACAGTCTTCATCTGTGAATAATGTAGAAGTTTTATCCTTAATAAAATCACAGAGGGAACTTGGTGTAATTCCGTTATTAAATAGGGATAATTTCTTGTTTACATTTGCAAATGAATATTAAATAGAAAATATAAATGTACTCTGACAGGCCACTATCTCAAAGCATTTTGAGTTAATATGGATCTTATCACTATTTTCTGTAATAAAAAAAAATCTGCTAAAATGTTTAAGTTAAATAGCCACGAAGTCTAGTATAAAGGATCGCTTCTCGGCCTTTTGGCTAAGATCAAAGTGTAGTAGTATAAATTGGACATTTTAAAGAGGTTAAAGGAAAGTATAACAATTTGAAAAAAAAAATACGTACAGGATGTAAGAAATGCGGTATCCGTGAATATATAATAATAATAATAATAATAATAATAATAATAATAATAATAATAATAATGATAATAATAATAATAATAATAATAATAATAATAATAATAATAATAATAATAATAATAATACTAAAGCTTACCACAGTAAAGTCTTACAACTGGTGTTGCCATTGTTGTTGATTTACTCGCTGTTACGGGTGTTGTACTAGTATTATTCGCTGTTGCAGGTGTTGTACTAGTATTACTCGCTGTTGCAGGTGTTGTTCTTGTGTTACTCGCCATTGCAGGTGTTGTACTAGTATTATTCGCTGTTGCAGGTGTTGTTATAGTATTACTCGCTGTTACATTTGTTGTTCTAGTATTACTAGCTGTTGCAGGTGTCGTTCCAGCATTACTCGCTGTTGCAGGTGTCGTTCCAGTGTTACTCGCTGTTGCAGGTGTTGTTCTAGTGCTACTCACAGTAAATACACTTTTTGTAGATGTTATATCCGCTGGTGTAGACAGTGCACTGGTATTCATGATGTTTGAAGTATGTGGACTGGAGGTATTGGTATAGACTATAGTAGGAACAACTGTTGGAAGAAATGTTGTAGGAACAATTACTGATTGGCCAGTTGTTGATGGGACAACTTGCGTAAAGCTGACTGTTGTGGGTACAGATGCTCCTGGAGTATTTGTTGTAAGGAAGATTGTTGTAGGTACAGGCGATGCTGGAACACTTGTTGCATGGGTAGGGGTAACTGGAATTGTTGTCTTATTAGCAGGTGCAATTGAGGTGACTGTTGGAAGAGATGTTGTAGGAACAATTGCTGATTGGCCAGTTGTTGATGGGACAACTTGCGTAGAGTTGACTGTTGTGGGTACAGATGCTCCTGGAGAATTTGTTGTAAGCAAGATTGTTGTAGGCACAGGTGATGCTGGAACACTTGTTGCATGGGTAGAGGTAACTGGAATTGTTGTCTTATTTGCAGGTGCAATAGAGGTGACCGTAGTAGGAGCAGGTGACGTATGACCAGTCGATGTTGAACCTAGTGAAAAAGTCGAAGCATGAACTTTGGTTGTCAGAGCAACTGTTGTAAGTAAAAGAGTTAAGAATACAGCAGTTGTAGGGATAATTTATGTAAGAAGAGGCGTCATGGTAGAAGGTGCTGAATGTGAAGCTATACATATAGGTTTTATTGATAAATTAATAATCCTTCCTACAAAGAAAACATTGAATCAGTCAGTAGGAAGCCACGTCGAATACTGTTACGGGCCAAAATGACATTTACAGGAGAGTGAGATGCTTTTATTACAAAGAAGTCAAGCAAAACATAACTTTCAAATCTATTTAAGTTATTTATGAAGAACTGCTACATAATTTTTCATTCATGATACTATAACTGTTTTCAAAAGTATATCTATAGTTCTATTAGCATTTTCTTGAGGCTTTGCTGGAGAAAATTACAGAGGTAGGTATACAAGTTCCCTCACTCCAATCCATTTAGTCGACTTTCACGATACACAGAGGAACATGGAGATGCTAATGAAATTAAAGTGTGTTGAGATGGTTTGGACATATGGAAAAAATGAATGACAAATGACTAGCAAAGGGGGTGTGGAGAGCAAAAGTAATCAGAGTAAGGACGAAAGAAAGATTGAGAATGAGATGGATGGATGGGATGGGGTTAAGAGCATTAGATGCCCGTGGTATATCAGTAGGAACAGGGAAGAGAGAGTGCAAGAGGTAAGAATGAGTGGAGAAAGATTGTTTATAGGTGACGCAGGCCATAGGGATATTACGAAGCTGCTAGCACTAAAAACTGGGACATTTGGATATTGGAGGTTGCCATGAGATAAATCAGTAGGGTTAAACCAGCTACGGGTGTCAGGCCTCATAGTGGAAGGTCCTACCCCATTTACCCTGTAAATAATCCAAGCAGAGTGGTGAGGGAATTTTGGCAGCTCTTATCCCCCAAGGAGCTAAGAGGAGTGATCGAAGCATACTAAGTTAGTTTCTGGTGAATGTGTGTACTTTGATTAGACCAACCCCTTTACAAGGGGAATAGCAGACACTGAATATGTATGTATGCAGCTGGTTTTACATGGAGGAGATTCCTCCTCAGTTGAGGGATTGTGGATCATGATTATCCTTATTATAGGAATGATTATGTGTCAGTGACTTATAAATAATAGCTTGATACATTGGTAGTATGTCTATTGGAAATCTTTCCTCTAACCTGCAGCTATGCTGATAATAAATTGTCCTCTTCACCCTTAGTACCGAGGACTTCAATAATACTCTAAGTTTACTAGCGATTTACAGTATATCATGTGCCAATAGTCGAAAACTGTAAAAATGAAGACTCGTTCAGTGTTTTCTACTCAAATTCAGTAATGCAAAGCATTTCCCATACCTACCATATTCTTTAGAATCATCGCGAGAAAAGAAAATCTACCTTTTCTCTGGTAATCAGATGTGACTCCTTGCTGTATCTCGTCACATTATAACTTTATTAAGAGAAAAAAAGAATAATCGTCAGTCACTTCATGAACTTACCTCCTACCACTTCAACCTTACAGACATATCCTCCAGAACATTCCCACCATTTGAGTCTTTTTCGTCTATATCTGATCTCTAGCGTATTACTGGTTGTTGTTATGGATGGTTTTTCCATAGTGCAGAATTTGGTTTTCTTCCTTCCACTGTAGGGGAAATATTCAATTACTTTTGAATATTAAACATGTTTATTGACATCGCTATGTAAAATATTTTGCATGTATGTAATTATTTTTTTTTTATAGCAGAAAGCTTTCTTTTTGTGACACCACAAATCCTAAATGGTGATTAACTAATTGTGCTTACAGAAAAGAGCCCCAAGCTCGTAACTTCCCGTCTCCTGATCGGTTCCATTTTCTGCTTAGTGATACTTATCATATCTGCCCTTAAAACTATGGATTGAGTTAGCATTAACTACCTCCTCGCTTAGCGAATTCCAATTATCAACTACTCTTACACTACAAAAGTACTTCCTAACATCTTGCAAAGAAGTTTTCTCACGAAGCTTCAAACTATGACCTCTAGTTCTAGAGCCAGCCATATCATAATATCGATACCTATCAACTCCGTCATAACCATGAAGGAATTTAAAGACTGTCACCATATCCCCCCTCAATCTCATAGCTTCGAGTGTTGGTATGTCTAATTCTCTCAGCCTCTCATCATAACTGAGATTGCGTATTTTTGGCACAAGTTTCGTGGCATGTCTTTGAACTTTTCCAGCTTAACTATGTGCTTTTTCAAGGGTGAAATCCAAATGAGGGCTGCATATTCAAGTTTTGGCCTCACATAGGTTACATAAATATTTCTGAACATTTCCTTGTTCATGTGCCTGAGGGTTACTCTTACATTTGCTAAGAAAACATATGTTGCTCTTACTATGCTATTTATATGCATTTCTGGAGACAAATCTGCCAGTATGTTTACTCCTAGATCTCTCTCATTCTCTGTCTCATGAAGTTCTGCTCCTGCCATTTGGTAGTCAAGTTTAGGCCTTCTTGCACTTGTACCCATTCTAATTGTGTGTGTGTGTGTGCATTCATAAACTTTTCTCAAATTATGTCCTTTGTAAACAGAAAATATACACTCTACTGACTCTAAGTACCTTTAGGAATAAGCTAAAATATTGAAAGGATACAAATCTATTATAAAAAATTAAAATCTCAAAACTTGCTGTGTTATATAGGGTCCACTAGATTCTTACTTAGGGGACAGTATATAAAGTTATACACACTTGCTCACACAGAGCAAACATATCAAAAGCTTCCATTTTTTTAATCACTCAGTATGATGGAAAATCGATAAAAAAAAAAAATGCCTCTCAGAATTAGAAAAGTTTGCAGATCCTTATCAATTTTGTGTACAACGATGACTGCAGAATATTTAATTTTTTACTTTTTTCTTTTTTTTTTTTACGAGAGGAAGGCAACCGTGGTCAC
>JAXCGZ010009703.1:0-25000 GCA_037179515.1 Halocaridina rubra | reverse complement strand
GTTTCTTGCTTTTCACTTGAACCTTTTTACTTGTTTTCTTCTTTTTCTTCTTTTTCTCAGATTCAGGTTTGTCCTGATTTGGTGTTTTCAGATTTTCTGTTCCTTTGTTTTTCTCTTGACTCTTGCTGGACTTTTTTTTCTTCTTCTTCTTTTTCTCCGATTCATGTTTGTTCTGATTTGATGTTTTCAGCTTTTCTGTTCCTTTGTCTTTCTTTTGACTCTTACTGGACTTTTTCTTCTTCTTCTTCTTTTTCTCCGATTCATGTTTGTTCTGATTTAGTGTTTTCTGCTTTCCATTTCCTTTGTCTTTCTCTTGACTCTTACTGGACTTTTTCTTCTTCTTCTTTTTCTCAGATTCATGTTTGTTCTGATTTAGTGTTTTCTGCTTTTCATTTCCTTTGTCTATCTCTTGACTCTTACTGGACTTTTTCTTCTTCTTTTCCTCCGATTCAGGTTTGTTCTGATTTGGTGTTTTCTGCTTTACTTTTCCTTTGTCTTTCTCTTGACTCTTACTGGACTTTTTCTTCTTCTTCTTCTTTTTCTCCGATTCAGGTTTGTTCTGATTTGGTGTTTTCTGCTTTTCTTTTACTTTGTCTTTCTCTTGACTCTTACTGGACTTTTTCTTTGCTTTAGGTTTTCTCGACATGGAAGATTGTACAGACTTATCGTTGTCGTTTGTGACGATTTTCCGTTTATTAACAAGGTTGGACTGGCTGCTAGATGAGAAAGTCTCCATTTTTCTCCCTTCTTTATCAATTTCCTTTTTAGATTTTTCTTTCTTCTCTTCCATCCTCTGACTTTTTCTCTTGTGCCTTTCTTTTCGTATTAGTTCATCAGTAAAATCATCAGTTTTCTTATGCACATATTTATTGAGTTTGGTTTCTCTTTTGTTGAATGAATGCTGTCCTGCTGCTGCTTCTTCGCCTTCCAGGTGAAAATGATGGTGATACGGAGCCACTTGTGGAGATTTTTCAATCATTTGATCCTTGGGGCTCATGAGTCCATCGTCATCTGAAGGTCGATCTCTCTGAAACAAAATCAAACTGTGATTAAAACCAAGAATATACTGAGTGTAAAACAGTCACTTGAAATTGGGCATATGGTCACACCTCTGTCCACTAAAATAAATAAATAAATAAATAAATACTTAGAAGTGTACTTATATAGACTTTGTCTGCAAATTTAAATTGAGATGATTTGTGTAAAATTAAAAGAAATATACATTGCTTTTCCCAGTATATTTTCTTTAATATGTACTGAGTGAATAGAAAGATTTTGCATTAGCGAATATATACATGACTGAACTTTCTTTCACTAAGAAAAAAATATTCCACTTTGCAAATATTCAAACAGTTGAATAGATTTCATTTCTACATTAATTCATGGTATAAGTAAGAAGTATAAACGAGCAAAAACTATCATCTTTTGGGTGGAACGGGTCATGGAGGACCCATAGGGAGGTCGCCAGCCGGCACAGGCCCCAACCCCCCACTGTGGTACCCAGCCACAGCAGTAACCTCCCCAGTAAACTGCTTAAACTCTCTTGCCTGGACGAGGCGCGATCTATCGACCTCGCGTATGTGAGGCCAGCGCATTACCACTGTACTATCCAGGAGGCTAACTATCATCCGATTACACAAAGGATCAGAACCTCTGAAGTACACCTAGCATGACCCTGAGGAGACACCTGTTCCGGGTTGGAAGAAGGATATGAGGAATGCTCCCGACATTATTTCTACATTAATTCATGGTTTAAGTAAGAAGCACAAACGAGCAGGAACTATCATTCGATAATGCAAAGGATCAAACCCTTTAAATTACAGCTAGCTTGGTCCTGAGGAGACACCTGTTCTGGGTTGGAAGAAGGATATGAGGAATGCTCCCGACATTATTTCTACATTAATTCATGGTTTAAGTAAGAAGTACAGTATAAACGATCAAAAACTATCATCCGATTACACAAAGGATCAGACCCTTTAAAGTACACTTAGCATGGTCCTGAGGAGACACCAGTTCTGGGTTGGAAGAAGGATATGAGGAATGCTCCCGACATTATGTCTACATTAATTCATGGTTTAAGTAAGAAGTATAAACGAACAAAAACTATCATTCGATTACACAAAGGATCAGACCCTTTTAATGTACATCCAGCATGGCCCTAAGGAGACACCTGTTCTGGGTTGGAAGAAGGATATGAGGAATAATCTCGACATTATTTTTACCTTAATTCATGGTTTAAGTAAGAAGTATAAACTAGTCAAAAACTATCATCCGATTACACAAAGGATCAGATCCTTTTAAAGTACATCCAGCATGGTCCTGAGGAGACACCTGTTCTGGGTTGGAAGAAGGATATGAGGAATGCTCCGGACATTAGTTTGGTGACAAAACCGATTTGAGAAAAGCAGTGCATACTATGATGTATTTGGCTAAATAATTTAAGCAATATTGTGAGCTTTATTAAAAAAGAAAGTCTCCTCTCTCTCTCTCTCTCTCTCTCTCTCTCTCTCTCTCTCTCTCTCTCTCTCTCTCTCTCTCTCTCTCTCTCTCTCTCTCTCTCTCTCTCTCTCTCTCTCTCTCTCTCTCTCTCTCTCTCTCTCTCTCTCTCTCTTCCAGTACATGTTGGTGTTGGAAATTCCCTTGTGCGCAATCTAGGACTTTTGTCCCAAATGAGTCCTCACCACTGTGTGGGTCAAGATTTATCCAATCTATCTCTCTTTGATTAAAATCTCCAAGAATAAAAATCCTACATTTTCTCTCCCGTGCCATGTTAACAACTGAGTTTATGACTTCAATAGTACCTACATGACTTTCCTCATAAACTTCTAGCCTATGTTGGTTCCTTGGTGAGTTTTATACAACAGTTATTATAATGCTCTCTGACCCAGTATTTATGCGAGCAACGAGAAATTCCTTGAACTCACTTTCTATAGCCAAGTTTATTTCTTAAACCTGAATCCTTTCACTTATGAGCAATGCTATCCCTCCACCAGTCCTCTCAGATCTTTCAACCCTTAATATACTAAAGCCCTTAGGAAAAACTGTGACACTGTTTATGTCTTCACTCACCTTAGTCTCTGTAACTGCTATTATATCTGCCTTACTGTTGTGAATCCTATCTTTTAAGTCGACTGCCTTACCAGCTAATCCATCAGCATGTGTATATAACAGTCTTAATGAAGCCCCATCCCCTGATCTGTCATTATCTTATTTATCTCCCCATTGTCTGGAAGAACTTTGAAATGAAAATTTTTCTTCGCTTCTTCATTTCTTTCCTCATTTAACCCTCTAGCCTCTTGTAACAAGTTCTTGATCTTTCCCATCTCTTCCTGTATTCTGTATCATCTAATGAACACTTCTTTGAACTCTTGAAGGTCTCTTAGACTTTTATTCCTCATCAATATTTCTCTACATGTGTCCCCTCTCTCAAAGGTTACCTTTGTGTGTGTGTGTGTGTGTGTGTGTGTGTGTGTGTGTGTGTGTGTATATATATATATATATATATATATATATATATATATATATATATATATATATATATATATATATATATATATATATATATATATATATATATATATATATATATATATATATATATATATATGTCCAATCCGAGGTAAGAAGTTTTAAATGTAATTCTACACATGGTTGTTGTTAACATTTTCAGAAGACATAGAAAGAATACCATAAACTGATGCCAGAAATACGCAGTCTGGGTTACGAGGAGAGGCTGAGAGAATTAGACTTATAATCAGTCGAAGGTAGAAGAATGAGGGGGGATAAGGTGACGGTTTTTAAATTCCTTAGTGGTTATGATAGATTGGATAGGGATCAATATTTTTATATGGCTGGCTCTAAAACTAGAGGTCATAATTTGAAGCTTCATAAGAAAACTTCTTTGCAGGATGTAAAGAAGTACTTTCTTTAGTGTAAGAGTGGTTAATGATTGGAATTCGGTAAGCGAGGAGGTAGTTAATGCTAACTCAATTCATAGTTTTAAGGACAATTATGATAAGTGTCACTGAATACAAAAATGGAACCGACCAGGGGACTGGGAGTTACGAGCATATGGCTCTTTCCTGTAAGCACAATTAGGTAATTGCAATTAGGTAATTGTAGGAAGAACTCTGAAAGGCATGTGAAGCAATCTTAAACTGATAAACTAGGACAGTGATTCTTAACCTGGGGTGCTCGCACCCCTCGGGGATGCAAGGCCGGTTCCTAAGGGGTGCGAGGATGCCTATGAATAATTAAAACAAAAATATATTTTTATATACGTGTTATATTTTTCCTGAAAAAAAAAATAATTTGCTTCAGCAGTGCTCTGAGGTAGAGATAAACCTAAAGTTCTAAACCTAATTTCCTAATGAAGTGGAAAAATTGCAACAGACTCGAGTACAGGGTACACGTATGTGATTTGGATGGACGAGGAAGGGACGTGTATAGGACACGTAAGCGACAGAGAGAGAGAGAGAGAGAGAGAGGGAGGTTATCATCACGTCTCAGACCACACCACCCACCCGCACCATCAACACGCAGTCTTCTGCTTGAGTGAGTTGTGGTTTCCCTGTTTTAAGAACTTTTTCTTATTGATACATATACAGTAGGGTTTACCTAATTGTTTACCTAATTGTGTTTACGGGAAAGAGCCCAAAGCATTATTTATGATTTTGCTTTCTTCATATATATATATATTTAAATGGGCGATGGGCTGTTTATGTAACATAGATAATTACTGTAACGGTGTAGACATTACAATACTTTCGTAGAATGTATAGCGATGGCTACAAATGTACTGATTAAAACCACATATATCAGTTTTTCCATCACATATTTTGGTGACATTTCATAAAAAGAAGAAAACACCTCTGGATTTTTGTCATAAAAAAATTAAGCTATATGAATGAAGAGTAAATAAAAATAGAACGTGGTTTTGTTATTAATACACATCACATCAACTTTGTATTTTTAGCATTTTTATTTTGTATTTCAGAAATTGGGGGGAGTGCGAGAACTGACTGCTGATATGAAAGGGGTGCATATACTGTAAAAAGGTTAAGAACCACTGAACTAGGAGGACCAGGTAACCTCTTCCTTTATTTCCCCCTACCGCAAAAGAAGAAGAGGCAAAGGATAGTGTACGAGAACAATAACATTACTACTGCGTTGTTTCATTTGCAATGGTTTAGGCCACCCTAAAACATTCAGACGAAGCATCACTGAGACAGATGGAGAAATCTGTATACAAAAAGTATCACTCGGTATTTACAATATAGAATTCTACACTTCCAGTTTTGGAAGCTGGAACAACAGGGGCTGGCATTAGCTAATATCATGTATTTAACTACAGAAGTATGCAAAACATGGTTGGAATTAGATGTTTCAAAAAGAAAAGAAAGGCACAAATCTATATATTGGGTCAGTTTTGTTGACTAGCATTGTTCGAAAAGTTTTGACCCATCCTTCCTGGTGTCCTCTAGGGGTTAAAAGCGTGCATGCAGCACCATCACCTCTCCCTTCTTCATCACTATCCTATCCCAACTTGCCTCTTCCTATCAACAAAACAGCTCTTCAGAGTTTATAGGAGACTACTAACCCTGAGCGGAACATTTTGATGTTCTCCCATATCTTTACAGATACACTCCAGTTTCAGATGATTTCACCTTCTGGCCCATTATGGCCAGTCCACCCTCACTGGTGGATATCTACAAAGAAGAAGTTATGAAAAAACTGCCGAGAGGATACTTATCCATGTACCTATTTAATTGTTATCTGCTTAAATTTTTCTTGTAGTGCAATATAACAGGAATACTTGGAAATGTCTCAGAGTGGAATATAGATAGATAGATAGATAGATAGATAGATAGAAAAGTAGGTAGATAGATATATAGATAGATAGATAGATATAGTTATTTATTATGTATATCTTATCCAGTCCCAAATATAATGGCAGAGCTGTGTTAGACAGCACTCTTAAAACAACTCGTTGGCAGCATTTCGAAAATAATTATGTAATCGGGATAATTTGATTACCATTGAAGACTAAGCAAAATCCTTTTTATATTAGCTACTTTATACAAGAAACTGTATTGATTTACAGTGTGATAAACAATACATGTAAAAACACATCCATCACCTTTTTCAGCACTTTTATCATCCATCCTCTCCATATGGCCAAACCATCTCAGAACATTCATATCTACTCTGGCTGCCAATTCCCTCATAAACACATTATAAAATAAAACTTCACAGAGCAAGAAATGAAGTAAAATACTATCATTTAATAAAGGGTGTAAAAATGTAAATTACCCAGAAAAAAATATGCGAATTGTGTTTAAATAATATATATATCATCAAATGTAAGTCTTCATCCAACCAGAAAAAATTATACAGTACAGCTCACCAAACTGCTTTGTTAGTTCACCCCTTACAGACATGCCGTCAGGAGCCTTGGCTACCAGCCTTTCTATATAATGGTAGTATGAAAACTGTTCATGTCAGCCTCGAAAAATATACTGATAGAAAATTCTCTGTTTTGTTAAGAATTTACTAGACGCTGAAAGAAATCAAATCTTCCTAAGAGATAAACTACAATAATCACATTGTCATATTGGAAGCTGTACCTCCATTGCATAAAATCGATTATTAGTTTTGTGAGTTCCTCTTGTGAATACATGTTGATTCGGGTATATGACGGGAATTTTGCATATACTTAAAATTGAGTGTCGAAATGGAATGAAAAACTATATATCTCAACGGGTAAAGTGTTTGATAACACAATTTTACCTCTTGAAAGCTGTTCCGGTTTTACGTCACGGACTCCATTTTCAACTGAGGGCTAGGATGGTGTCCTTATTGCAAAGGACTTGTTTTGTCAGATGTAATCGTTGCTTTTAGTGCATGCCCTTGCTAACCTCAGACCGTGCACTCAGGGTAGCAATTACATCTGCCAAACCAAGTCCTTTTCAAGAAGGCAACCGTTCTAGCCATTAGTAGAAAAGGGAGTCCGTGACGTAAGATATCAAGCCAAAGTGGCACCAAGGCAGGTACCAGTTTTTCATGACCTCCCAAACTTGTAATAATAATAATAATAATAATAATAATAATAATAATAATAATAATAATAAGCACACGCTATATAGTATTTCCTTCTTCTACATTCTGTTGTCTATATTACTCACCAGCAAATCCTGGTGGCCATATCCTTGAACCACATAGATGAAGAAGAAAAGTCCATAAATGATGACCTCAGGACCTTTGGTCGTCTTCATAGCTAATTCTGAAAGCAATTTATTTTCTGTGTAAGAGAAGTGAGACTGTCACAAAAAGAAAAAAAGAAAAACACTCATGAACTAATACACTTGTGTTTTTACATTATTCTAACATGTGTTTATTCATGAAGAGCAATATGTCATTGAATGAAAAAAAAAATCATTATTTATTATCATCAATGTACTCTCAGGTATGATAAGCATGAACCCAGTTTCATATTTTTACATAAATTATTTAAGACTTTAATTTTTTTTTTAACTTAAAGATACTCATGAACTCTTACACTTGTGCTTCTACATTATTCCAACATGTGTTTATTCATGAAGAGCAATATGTCATTGAATGAAAAAAAAAAAATTATCATCAATGTACTCCTACGTATGATAAGCACGAACCCAGTTTCATATCTTTACATAAATTATTTAAGACTATTTTTTTTTATTTTTGCAAGAGTATACTTTCATTAAAACACTGCACTTACTAATGAAATATTTGTAAATTATTGAAACAATTCTTTTCACGAGACAGCTTATTACCACTGGTGCAGGTTGTAGACTAAAGGCTGATGTTGCGTCAGAGTTGACTGAGACACTTGTGGTATAGCTGGCTAGGATTATATTGTTCTCTATATGTTCCGGGTTTACGTTACGGTTTCCCTTTTCAACCAAGGGCTAGGACGGTTGCCTTCTTGCGAAGGACTTGTTTTGGCAGATGTAATCGTTACCCTGAGTGCATGTCCTGGCTAACCTCAAGACCGTGATGGGGCGCGAACCGTCGACCTGACGCCTCAGAGTCGCGGACGTTTTTTTTTGTCTATTGGTACTCTCGATTAATTCCTTTATTTCGGGGGGGGGGGGGAATAAGTATCGTGGATATAAGCTTAGCAAGTCAATGTTATAAATGGTGGATCAGGTAAAAATCAGCGACCCAATAGGTGAAAACATCAAGTAACGACAATTGTGGCTGCGTTTCGAGTAATTGATAATGCATTCCTTAACATGTGTTTTTTTTTTATTTCAGTATTCATGATTGTTATTCTCTCTCTCTCTCTCTCTCTCTCTCTCTCTCTCATCTATCTATCTATCTATCTATCTATCTAATTTGTAAGTATCTAATTGTGCTTACAGAAAAGAGCCTCAAGCTTCTAACTTCCCGTCAACTGGTCAGTTCCATTTTGTACTTAGTGATATTTATCATACTTGTCCTTAAAACTATGGATTGAGATAGCATTAACTACCTCCTCGCTTAGCGAATTCCAATTATCAACTACTCTTACACTAAAAAAGTACTTCTTCCTTACATCTTGCAAAGAAGTTTTCTTATGAAGTTTCAATCTATGACCTCTAGTTTTAGTGCCAGCCATATCGAAATATCGATCCCTGTCCACTCTGTCATTACCATGAAGGAATTTAATAACCGTCACTATGTCCCCCTCATTCTTCTAGCTTCGAGTGATGCTAAGTCTAATTCTCTCAGCCTCTCATCTTAACTGAGATTGCGTGTTTCTGGCACCAGTTTCGTGGCATGTTTTTGAACTTTTTCCAGCGTAACTACTTGCTTTTTCAAGTGTGGATTCCAAAAGGGGGTTGCTTATTCAAGCTTTGGCCTCACATAGGTTATATAAATATTTCTGACTATTTCCTTGCCCATGTGCCTGAAGGCTACCCTTACATTTGCTAAGAAAGCATATGCTGCCCTTGTTATGCAATTCATGTGCATTTCTGGAGACAAAAAGGTCAGTATGTTTACTCCTAGATCTCTCTCATTCTCTGTCTCTTCAAGTTCTGCTCCTACCATTGAGTAGTTAAGCTTGGGCCTTCTTGCACTTGTACCCATTCTAATTACCTAACAATTTGAAGAATTTAATATCACTAGCCACTTTTCTGACCACTCATTTCTGACCACCATTACAGTTATTTAAGAGCTACTTGAAAAATAGAAAACAAGCCGTATATTGTAATGGGAAAGCATCTTTGTTGCAAACTATTGAGAGGGGAGTACCACAGGGATCAATACTGGGCCCATTGTTATTTTTAGTTTATATAAATGATATTTCCAATGCCAGTAATAAATTCAAATATATTCTCTATGCAGATGACACCAACCTTCTCTTGCATGATAATAACCTTGACCACCTGCATTCTGTTTTAAATAGTGAACTAGAAAAAATTAACAACTGGGTCTCTGTTAATAAATTAAAGCTAAATGTTTCCAAAACTGACTATATCTTATTTGAAAATAGATCTGTAGTACACAATATTGGTCAAGTTAATATGAATGGGTATGAAGTTAAAAGAGTTGCTTGTAGGAAATTTTTGGGAGTAATCATTGATGAAAATTTAAGTTGGAAATATCATATTCAATCTGTCTGCTCAAAACTGTCCAAGACGTGTGGAATTTTGTATAAAATTCGCCATAACCTAACAAATGAGGCCTTAAAGAGCATATACTATTCCCTGTGTTATCCTCATATTACTATATATACTGTTTGTCCATCTGGGGTTGTACTTGGCCGTCAATTGTAAGGGATGTATTTGTAACTCAGAAAAGACTGATCAGAACTATTACATATAGTGGAAAATATGACTCAACTTCCTCATTATTCAAGGAGCTAAACTTGCTTAAATTTAATTACTTGATACAATATTTCTGTCTTATCATTATACATAGTGATGTTAATGATAACAGAAAATAATTTAGATTTATTCAACACAACCATGGAACCAGAGGTAACAATATAAATTTGATGTGTCCACAGCCGAGAACAACCTTGTACACATTTTCTATTCACTGTTTTGGCCCAAAATGTTGGAATGCAGTACCAGAAGATTTAAAAACAATAACTGGCACAACTTTATTTAAAAAGAAACTCAAACAGCATTTATTTACTAGGCAAAATCAAGCAGCTGTTGATTAATAATTAATACAGTATTAGTGTATCATTATGTCCAGGTTAAGGTCAGGCTACTGTTTTGTTTTATTATGAGATTGCTATATTGGAGCTTTTGTTAACTATTGCCGTCATACTTTAATTTATGTGAAATGTATATTAAACTGCCTGCCAAGGAGCTCTTGCCCAGCAGGCTAGTGCCTCTGAATATAATGTACATATTTATTCCTGTATGTATGCTAAATATTTGGCAATAAAATCTATAATTATGACTATGACTATTTAGATCTTCCTGAGGTTCTCCCCCAATGTTCTCGTTTCTTGCTTTCTTCACAATCTTTGCATCATCTGCAAACATATTTATGAATGAATTTATAGACTATGGTATGTCATTTACATATACAAGGAACAAAAGTGGCCCTAAAACTGAATCCTGTGGAACTCCACTACTAACTCTTCTCCACTCAGACACTGAATATCTTACTCTAACCCTCTGTTCCCTTCCTTATAAGTATATTTTTATCCATTCCAAGATATTTCCATCTATTTTTGCCATTGCTTGCAGCTTCCTAATAAGTCACCCATGAGGAACAGTGTCAAATACTCTCTGGAACTCTAGGAATATGCAATCTGCCCAGCCCTATCTCTCCTGTAAGATTCGGATTACCTCATCATAAAATTCAAATAAGTTTGTTACTGTTGATCTACCTTCTCTGAAGCCATGTTGTCTCACTGACAAAAAGTTGAAGATTTCCAAGTTAAGAGAGATGTTTTCCCTTAGTAGTTTCTCCATAACTTTACAAACTATGCAGGTCAAGGAAACAGGCCTATATTTTAGAGCCATATTCCTCCTTCCCTTTTTGAAGATAGGTACCACGTTTGCTTGTTTCCAGCATCTTGGAATCTCCCTAGATTCCAGTGATATTTCAAATATGTTACGTAGTGCTGCCGATATTGATTTAGTGCATTTCTTAAGTACATAAGAGGATATATCATCTGGACCTGTAGCTTTATAGGCATCTAGGGCCATCAGTGCTCTGCATACCTATGTAGCTGAAAAGATAATGTTCTCTTATACCTGCCCATAAGCTCCTATCTCTGCAATCTGAGAATGTGAGGTGTTTTCTGCTGTAAATACTGACTGAAACTCCTTGTTCAATTCTTTGCAGATCTCTTCATCCATCTCATTGATGTTTCCATCCACTCTCTTTTGCTTTAAACCCTGTTCTTTGACCTTCAGTTTTTCTCTAATAAAGCTGTAGAAAAGTTTGGGATTTTCATTAGCCTTCCTTGTGATATCCCTTCCATAGTCCCTCTCTGTCTCTCTTATTTTGCTTAGGTAATTTTTTTCTTGCTCTTTTAAAAGTCTGCCAGGTATTTATGCTTTTTCTCCTCCTATTCCTTTTCCAATATTTGTTCTATCCACTCCATAGCTCTCTCACACTCATTATTGAATAATTTACCTCTGGTATGAATAACTCCTATTTCCTCATCCAATGATAGAAACGTCCTCCTTATAAGTCCGACTAGTCTATTTGCCTTACTAACTTTGTCTGCAATTTGTTCAGAGAAACCAAGTTTATTATCAATAACGACTCCTATATCTTTTTTGCAACAACTTCACATATTTTCTCCCCTAACTATACTCTCCTTTACCCAAAATGCTCGTCCTAATTCTCATGAATTTACTTTTCTTTGGATGGAAACTTAACAGCCATATCTCGGACCATTCCTTCAGACAGTCTATATCCTCCTGCATAAGTTTCACATCGTCTTAAGTTTTTATCTGTTTATATAATTTTGCGTCATCCGCATACATATACAATACATTGTGGTTTTTAAGTACTTCAGGGAGTTCATTTATATATATTACAAACAATAGTGGTCCCAAAACTGACCCCTGTGGTACTCAATTAAGCACCTCTTGCCATTCAGATTTACAATTACACCCTGTCTTCTGTGTCCCAGAAAGGCCTCTATCCATCTCAGGCACTTGGATCCAACATTGTAATTTTTGGTTTTCTCCAGTAATCTTTTATGTTGAAATTTGTCAATAGCCTTCATTAGATCAAAATAAGTTACATCTACAGCATCTCCCTCCTCTAATACTTGTGTCCAATTGTCAAGTATCTTTATTAGTTGAAGAATTGGCGACCGTCCCGGTAGAAATATTTTTTTTTTTTACTGAAAGATTTATTTCTTTTCATGGGTCTCATGAGTTCTTCAATAATGATTCATTTCACTAACTCACCCACTATACTTGTGAGGCTAACTGGCCTATAATTTCCTGAATTTTTACAGTATCTTTTTGTAAATATCGTTGTTATGTTCGCTACTCTCCAGCCTTCAGGTGATTCAGTTCTCTCATATAAATACTCAAAAAAATATCTTCAAGGGAGTTGCTAGTTCTTCACCTCATTTCCTAAGTATCCTCGGATGTAGCCATCTGGTCCACGTGACATCCTATTCGGTTTTACGTCACGAACTCCTTTTTCTACTAAGGGCTAGGACGGTTGCCTTCTTACGAAGGACTTGTTTTGGCGGATGTAATCGTTACCCTGAGTGTATGCCCTTACTAACCTCAGTCTGTGACGGGGCGCGAACCCTCGACCTGCCTCCTCAGAGTCGCAGACGCTACCATTTTGCCACGGAGACTACATCTGGTCCTGGTGACATGTTTCTCTTGAATTCTTTAATGGCTAACTTTTGAATATTTGTCTCTCTGAATGTGTCTGTTTTCTCTTAAATAAATTAATTATGCTATCAAGCAAATTTCAAGTTATTTTAAATAGAAAATTCAATTGAGTCTTGCTGTAATATTTAAAGGGAATGAACTTAAACCATGAATTGTAATTTTTTTCTTTTTTTTTGGTTCAAGTTTTACGTCACGAACTCCCTTTTCTACTAAGGGCTAGGACGGTTGCCTTCTTGCGAAGGACTTGTTTTTTGGCAGATGAAATTGTTACCCTGAGGTCAAACCCTTGCTATCCTCAGACCGTGACGGGGCACGAACCCCTGACCTGACGCCTCAAAGTCGCGGACGCTACACACCCATCCATATATTAGGTTTATCACCATAATGCATAGGGAGAAAATCATGTTTATCGCCATTAAGTAGCAATATTTATCTAGTAATTTTATACTGATAATTTATTTTAATTTGTAAAATTAAACTGAAAAAAATGAGACTTTTGAAAAAAATCAATAAAGAACGCATCCTATTGCCAGCCAAAAACGCCATAGAGAACGCACCGCGTCTTGTTTGTTTGGATTTGTCATGTAGTCAGATTTTGGGTGGATATACATTTAAAGGTCTACTAATTAATAAGACATGGCGGACACACTTTCCAAAAACTTCTGTTCGTTGTGTGGACTTCCATTTGACCGCTTTGGCACTCAAAATGATGTCATTAAGACTTCCTTGGCATCGAAAATTGTCGAAGAATCGGGTAAGCTTTGGTCTCGAGTAGGTTCCTTCAGGCTTATTTGAAGGAGACATAATATCTTTTATTTTCATTTGAACTGAGCAACATTATACTGGGTATTTATGTCCGTGCAGAAGCTTGTATGAATGATAATTTATAGAAGCTCTTTTTTATTTTATAAGATAAAGTATATCTCGGAAGCTGAATAGTGTTCTGGGTCGTTTCAGTAATAATGGTAATTACAGACATGTCCCATACAGTATGTCTGAAACATAATGTTTAAGTGGAAAATAGCATCAGAGTTGTTGGTTATATTATTTTAGCAAATAATGATGCCTAAATATGTGAAAATAATTTGTATTTTTTGGGGGGGGTTATAGTCTTATTTCTCAAGTGTCAGTACTGTCTGACACCTTTTTTCTGTGGTAGTTTTTCCGTAAGTTAAAAATAAATTCAGATGCATATTTTATTTGCATAGCCATTAAAATTAAAGGGATTATTTTAAACGCCATTCTATCGTTATCAAAGGCCGCAGGACACTGGAGACTTTTAGTTTTTTTTTTTTTACATTGGACTTCTAGTGTACATTCCCTTTTCTTCTTATTTCCATGTGCTGTATTCTCACATTTTACACAATTTCTCACATTTCTCACAATTTACTCATATCTGTTTTATAATGAAATCCAACTCACACTACCCTCTAATTTTTCTTGCCATGAAATTGCACTTGCCTAAATTTGACAATTTTTAGGCACTGTATGTACATATAATAAGCTAACAATGAGCTACCTTTTATTTTTTTACTGTTCTATATATTCCCAATTTTTTTCAGTTCAAATCGCGCCTTGTATCTAGAAGCAGTTTTCGCTGATTTTAACATGGTATTCTCTCTCTCTCTCTCTCTCTCTCTCTCTCTCTCCTCTCTCTCTCTCTCTCTCTCTCTCTCTCTCTCTCTCTCTCTGTGTGTGTGTGTGTGTGTGCACCTCATTTGAAAAAGACTAATTCTGCTGCTCCAGATTTTGTCCGTTAAATTGGGGTCTGTTGTATCGAGGGTTGAGTGTATTGATTTTCATAAATGAAAGTGTAGGACATATTTTGATAAATGAAAATAGAAAGATACTCCTCATAAATAAAAATGAAAACTAATCTTCATAACTGTAACCTGAGTACAATACACCTTACTCTTGAACTACATCAAGCTCTGTGCTTTGTACCATTACTGTATACCACAAAACAGCTTTTTCTTTCTGAACCTGAACAACCTTTTCAAGTCAAATATTAAGTGCTGTTGGGTTGACATGATCTGATCCCCAGACTTTTGTAGTTTTCTAGGGGTTGCATCTGGCTTCCAACAGTTTCTGTATTATTAGCAAGAAAATAATTTCCTGCCTCATAAAACAAGATTTACAGACCTGTCTGTACGCTGTACATGCAGTAATTATTGGCAACTTCATTTTTAGGTGAACTTTATGAAAAATTTCTAAAAAGATGTGTCATAAGGACTCAGTATTGTAAGCTTAATAAATGAGATGGATGAACAGGTGACTTTGCTGAAGGATAACATAGGAAGCCAAGCAGGACAGCCTTAGTAGTTAGCATTTTATTGCTGATTGTCATCTTTTATAAGTACATGAAAATACATTAAAATGTAACTGAAGACATTTGATTTTCTATTAGAAATTCTTAACAATTTATTTGATGATTATTTATTCATTAGAGTAACTATTTTATTCTTAAAGAGAACTTTCTCTATCTTCAGAGACCATCAGCAAATACATGTAGAATGGTTGTATTAAATTACTGTAGTTGTTTTGAGATAAGGCCTTCCTCCTATGCTATAATAGATATGGGATTAGTGTGATTTTCCTTTTGTTTTGAAAGCAGTATGGAAATAAGGATGACTATTGTGTTCTGATCCACTGCTAGATTGAATTTTCAAGTACTTTTAATAAAATATATATTTTTTATTAGCTTTTACCAAACCCATTATCTGAAGGCTTAGATATCTAAAGTCCTTTGATTATGAAAATTTTATAGGAAAGTGCTGCATTTTGGTACGGTATATTAGTGAGCATTGATCCACTGTGTTTAGCACAGGCTGTCTACCAGAATTTATATTCTTAAAATGGCAAGATATTACTAAACTTAATATTTTCTGTATAATAGTAATATGTGATATTTAATGA
Source organism: Halocaridina rubra (assembly GCA_037179515.1). Taxonomy (NCBI): domain Eukaryota; kingdom Metazoa; phylum Arthropoda; class Malacostraca; order Decapoda; family Atyidae; genus Halocaridina; species Halocaridina rubra. The sequence continues at coordinate 9,224 of JAXCGZ010009703.1, read as the reverse complement.
ATCTCTAAATTTTTATTTACTAAAAATGTTCTGAATGGGTTGTGTCCCTGCTGTGGGGCATTAGGAATGGCATCCAGCCTAATCTCAAACCTCAAAACAATTCTGTCATATAAACTATTCCTTATTAGCCTGCTGGCTAGTACAGTGGTAACCCTCTGGCTTCGCATTCACGAGGTCGAAAGATTGGTTCCCGTCCAAGACCGAGAGTTTAAGCAGTTTACTGGCAGGAATTGCTGTGGTTGGACACCACAGTGGGGGGTTGGGACTTGCCCCGGCTGACGAATACCCATTGTATTGAAATGGAAATAAAGTTTGTTTGTTTGTTTATTATAGAATGGGCAACTGTATCACATCTTCCAATATTAGCTCCTTATATATACATGTACAGTACATTTGTTTTATATCCTTCACTTTCTTTACTTTACTGAGAGCATTATTAATGTATTCTTTTGTTTTCTTGTATGAATGGGTTCTGATAACATAGTTGAAGATCTTTAATGGCATGCTGACATTGTCATATATATCAGTTAAGTATAGAAAATAATTTGTGAGTATTTCACAGTTTATCTCAAGTAGTATAATCAAAGAGGATATAATGACCCTTTGTAGGAAAATACATTCTCTGTAAAAGTTTCTTTGTACTTAAATTATAAAACTTTATTTTCCAGGGCTGTTGGATATGCTGAATATATCTGTCGCACCTTTGAGGAAAGAGCTGGTCTTTATATGTATATCATGCCGCACTGTGTTCAGTAATTATACCGTAGCAAAGAAAGAAGCTATTACACTTCTCACAAAGCCAGTAGAGAAGAATGAACGTGTTCCATTTGTGCCATACCTCAAGAGAAAATCACTTCACACAAACTCTGGTGTGCCATGTAAAGTTCAAAAACTTGAAAGTGCTTCCACAGAAAAGATCCAGTGTGGAAAGTCAGATGATAGTTGTGAAAGGAAGGCATCAGGAGATGTAAAAACAGAAACTTCATGCACAGGGAGTGATGAAGCATTTCAACCAGAGAAAACTCATTCTAGTGTGGCAAGTATCAATTATTCACATATTTATTTATTTATTTATTTTTTTTAATGATTAATGACACCAAGATGGGTAAAAAAAAATAAATCTACCTTCATCGGGTCTGGGCACAAAGAAAACATAGAAAGAAACAGAGATGGGAGTATTGTGACTTGTCAGATGTGAAGGGCTAATAAAATATGTGTAACAAATATCCAAGAATATTCGGTGTTGATGTAGGCATAGAAAGAGAACCGTAACTGAAGGAAGACTTACCATCGAACTCTCCTGGACAGTCTTATTTAAGCCCACAAGACCCTTTAGCTTTAGTATCGCAACAGGCTATTGGTGTCATGGGCCAGTCTACTACTTGGCTGAATATATAACATGTTGGTTTATAGAAACATGTTGGTTACAGTAAGAGAGGAAGTGCTTGGGAGAACATCAGGGGAAGGTTCACCAGGAAACAGAGACTCATGGTGGTGGTATGAAGAATGGGAAAGAATAAGAGAAGAGTGGGTGTGAGAGGGATAGAGGAAGAAAAGCAAGAGAACAAAAACGCAAGCTAAATTGAGAAGAAAAGAATTGCAACTGCTGAAACAATATCTATTCAGAATATTACAGCAGAAATAGATAGAAATAAGTAGAAAATATAATATTCGAAATAGATAAAGCACGGAATACAGCACTTGAAGATGTATTAAATATAAAATGGAATACAGCACTTAAAGATGTATTAAATATAAAACAGATAAAGAATGAGGGAGGAGAAGTGCTAAGTGAGATGAGTATAATTACGTGATAGGAGAGGTGACTGTATAGGTGAAGAATAGTCTGGTTTTATTTCCGATAAAGGAAAACTAATATCATATATCCTTGAGAGAGATTCTGGAAAGAAATGGAGAAAAGTAGGGAGGTGTATTCATGATGGTTATTGATTTAGAAATAGTATATGACAGAGTGCCAAGACAGGAGGTGTGGAGATGCATGTGAGGGTAAGGAACAGCAGAAAAATCCATGTTACTAGTGTAAAATAGGTATGAGGGAACATTTACATAAGTGAGAGATAGCAGGTAAATTATCAGTGAAGGTTCAAGGGCTCTATGGTTTCATGAACTTTCGGTTAGGGTTGAATAGTACCAAGTGTTGAGCTATGTATTTGACATTGTCATGGATCCCTTAGAGAAAGATATTGATGGTGCTTCTCGTGGAATATGCTTTTTCCTGATGATGTAGTATTGTTTAATACAAACAAAAGCAGGAGCCATCCAAGTGAGACTAGAACAAAAACTGAAAGCGTCCAGAAAAGCATTTGAGGATGGAGGATTGAAATTTGGTAAATAGAAAACCAGAATACTTATGGTTTCATGTTAAGGGTCATGATCCAAGAATGTTGTTAAAAAGTATAGGAACGCTCATAGCCTCAAAATGAAATTTAGGTGGAGGAGAACCCAAGGCTGCCTCACATACCATTATAAGGTGGATGCTCTAAGGAGCTTGGAGACAACTCTTGTGGTTGGTGCATAAGTACAGAGTAGCTGTACTTGTTTTAATATTTCACTTCTGAAATCTATCCTTGATACTTACCTTGATTTTAATGTATATTTGATTATTGAGCAACATCTGTCATCTTTAAAAGTAACTCTGATGGTAACTGTAATATGTTGATGATAATTCTTGTCGTGGAGATGACTTTGTGTTTGGCAGTCTAGATAATTTTGGATTTTCAAAATCTGTAATCAGTGGGTGTCTTTGTTGGTACCCGATATTTTCTTCCTTTAGTTTTTTGTCTCATAAGGACTTTGCTTTCTTTTTTCATTTTTTATTGAAAATATTTATTTTGTTAATATTTTGATATGATTTTTATTTCAGAAGCTGCAGAATCTAAGATCTGATGCCATAAAATTTTTAGAGCAAGGGATGTACAGATCAGCCTTGAGAAAATTATGGATTACCAGTAAGAAGTTTAGATCAAGCCTGTTGTCTTTCATAGCTGCATTACTTAAAAAGGAGACGAAGAGTAAGTCCTTTGTTTTCAATTTTGATGAATTTCATTAAATTAGCTTTAGCCATGAGTACTGTGTTTTCATTAATTTTTTTATTTATTGGCAAGTTGTCTGTAATGTAGTTTAGACTATTTTGAAACAAATGTAGTGCAGATTTTTCAATGTGACTACTACTTGTTATTATTAAAGCTTCTTTTAAATGCTAGTCTGCACTTTTACAGACCTGTTAGCTCATGACACATTGTTCACAAAAGAGTTGGAGAATACGGTCCTAGATGAGATATCTTGGGATCCAACCTTTACAATCCTCTCCTCTGTTGCTCCTACTACACTTCAAGTCTTGTATGCCCTTCTTGGAGTTGACTTAAATACTGTGTGAGTACTAAATAACTAATTTCTGTTTTGAGTAAATATATGTTATGAATTCCTACTATTTAGTGCAGACCCTCTACTTATGAACATCCAGAGATACGAACAATGTGTATGATGTGTGTGTGAGTAAAGGAGAGAGATGAAAAGTTATTTGTGCTACGTTTCATCACAACAACAGCGATGATGATAATAGTAATAATAATAATAATAATGATATGTATGAGAGAGAGAGTGAATGAAAAGTTTTTTCATTGTCATCAGTTCATTGTCTCAACAACAACAACAACAGTAATAATAATAATAATAATAATAATAATAATAATAATAATAATAATAATAATAATAATAATAATAATCTAGCGGTCAACACACACACACACACACACACACACAACTCAATCCATAGTTTTAAGGACAGTTATGATAAGTATCACAAAGTACAAAATGGAACCGATCAGGAGACGGGAAGACACGAGCTTTGAACTCTTTCCTGTAAGCACAATTAGGTAATCGTGTATGTATGTATGTATGTATGTATGTATGTATGTATGTATGTATATTATATATATATATATATATATATATATATATATATATATATATATATATATATATATATATATATATATATATATATGTAGTCGCCGTGGCTCAGTCGGTAGCGTCTCCGACTCTGAGGCGTCAGGTCGAGGGTTCGCGCCCCGTCACGGTCTGAGGTTAGCAAAGGCATGCACTCAGCGTAAGGATTACATCTGCCAAAACAAGTCCTTCGCAAGAAGGCAACCGTCCTAGCCCTTGGTTGATAAGGGAGTCCGTGACGTAAAACCGGAACCATATATATATATATATATATATATATATATATATATATATATATATATATATATATATATATATATATACACTCTCTCTCTGGCTAGTACAGTGGTAACGCGCTGGCTTCGCATTCATGAGGCCGAAAGATCGGTTCCCGTCCAAGACCGAGAGTTTAAGCTGTTTACTGGCAGGAACTGCTGTGGGTGGACATCACAGTGGGGGGTTGGGGCTTACCCTGGCTGACGAATACCCATTGTACTGAAATGGAAATAAAGTATTATTATTATTATTATTATTACTCTCTCGTATCCCCAGTAAAAATCAAATTACAAACACTCTCTCTCTCTCTCTCTCTCTCTCTCTCGCATGGGTAAGCATGTTTGTTTACGTTCCTGATATTTTCATGGTTTTTCGTGTTTTCTAAACTGCCTTTGTGTATTTTATGTACCTCTGTGACCCTGTGAAGTGTTTTAGAACAATGAAAATGTGTCTCTTAAGTTTTTGAATTTATGAACTTAGTCTTATTTTAAGTTAAGATAATCAAATTTTCCCGTAAAGGGCTCACATTTAATTTTTTTCAAATTCTGCGCATGCGCAGTAAGAACATCTACAAGCGCTGCCAGTGGCAAAAGTATTTTAATCTTAGTGTTTTGTATTTTTCATATTATAATGTCTTCTACTGAAAACCTAGTGTCTTTGGAAAACCCTACTTGGGAATTCCTCAATGATAATTATACAAAAATTGAATTACAAAATCACTGTCGGGAAATAGGTATCACAAGGGTCTGGCACACGAAAGATAAACTCATTGATATGATTCTTGAAAAGCATAGATCGTCACTAACAAACGATTCAGAGAGTAATGTTGATAACTGTGAATTAGCTCCTCAAGAGGAAATGAGAGACATTGAAGAGATGAGAGAGAGAATAAAAGTCAGAGATCTTGTTATCGATAAACTCACAATCACAGTCAACAAGTTAAATGATCGTATCTCTTCACTGGAAGAACAAGTCGGGTTACTTCAGGGAACATACAACTCACAGCAGACGACACCGGAACCGCAGGGTGTAACCCCTACCCGGCCCCTACCAGAGGGAAGCCTGCTTCTGGGTGACACAAACCTCTCCCCTGTTCGTATGTCAGACTTGAACCAACAATGCTCCGTTCAAACTTTAAAAGGAGCTAATATAGATCTCATAAATTGTTGGGTCTCAGAGAAACTTCGATGGGCTCCTAAATATTGCATCTTATACTGCGGTATTCAAGACATCCTTAATGGATCTCAGCCTGTGGATATCCTTGATAGATTGGGCTCTCTCATAACCGATCTCAAGGAGGTGAACGAGGAGATGAGCATACACATATGTGAAGTAGCACCTGTCCTTAGAGTCGAAGAGTTCGATGAAAAGATCAACTATTTCAACAATCAACTAGCAACTTGGAGTGAGACCAATGGGGTTTCAGTTATCAAGACTAATCTGCAGTTCAGGCTTGGTACCGGCGACGTTGATCGGATGTGTTATGATGTAAATGATAAGGGGGATGCTCTCAACAGATTTGGCGTCATCAGGTTATTGAACATAATTGCTAAGCAATGCCCATTCTTCAAACTAAGCAACAACTGGGAAGAAATCATATACCAAACCATACCTACTACATATGCTTCTGTATTGCAGCGGCAACAACGACCGGTCACGGCCAATAACGACAATCAAAATAACACATACAGGAACAGAAACTACGACCGGCATCGCCAGCTCCCCTCAATAAGAAAAAATAATGATCTCAGAAACGCCTCTCAAGAAAGTAGCAACGATCAGCATTCTAGAAGGGATCCTCAACAGCATTCGGATGGACGTCATACCCGGGATTTTCGTCATCAGAATCGTCAAATCCCACCTGGTATTCGAGGATGGAGACGAGACTCGGGGATGAATCACAGTCTCTATGAGCTCGACCAACCACGGCGCTACCCCCAGCGTCCCCGGGAGAGGGAGAAATTGCAGCAGCTCTACAGTCGTCGACAGCCCTGTTCAAACTGTGGGGAAATAAACCATGATCTTTCCCACTGTTGGTTTAACTATAGACTTAAATGTGGTCACTGCCGTGAACATGGACATAAAACAAGATTATGTCCCTTAAATATATAGCAATCACATTGTAGTACAGGCTTATTGAAACAGTTCATAAACATACAACACATCAATGCACAATCACTTTTGGGTAATTTCGAAAATATTGCACTAATGATCAGAGAAAATAACGTGGATATAATGTGTGTTTGTGAAACTTGGCTCCAAGCAAATATGCAGTCTGGTTTTGTTGCTATACCTGAGTATTCTTTTTATCGATTTGATGGCGGTAGGGGTGGGGGTGTGGGGGTGTATGTAAGAAATCATCTAACGGTCTCCCTATTAAAGACCCCTGAAGTCGAGCGACCTCCTCATCTTGAAGACATTTGGTTGACTGTTCAGAGTAGGAAATCCCCTTCATTCATCCTGGGATGTGTATATAGACACCCACATGCACTCAACGACACCTTTGATTACATCTCCGAGGTATTTCGGTCGGTCTGTTTGAGGAGCAAACCTCTCATTATTATAGGCGACTTCAATGATAATCTCCTTCTTCCTAATAATAAAATGGGGAAATTAATTCAATCCCTCCACTTAAATCAGCTTGTGAATAAAGCAACCCGTACCACCGCTAATTCCTCCAGCCTAATTGATCTTATAATTACCAATACACCTAGTTTTATAGTTCACCACGATGTCTTACCTTGTCCTGTAGGAGACCACGAGCTTCTAATAGCTACAGTTAATGTCAGGAAGGAAAAGAGACCGCCAATTGTTAAAACTTTCCGATCTCTTGAGAATTATTCTCAAAATTGTTTCTGCGACACTCTTCTTAATGAATACAACATTTTAAATTCAATACTAACTACAGATTGTGTAAATTATCAAGTTTCTACTTTTACTGATGTTTTTACGAGATGTTTAAATGAATGTGCCCCTCTTACAACCAAAGTCATGACACGCCCTCCTGCCCCGTGGATTGACTCTCAGTTAAAAGAGCAAATGAAAAAGAGAGATGACCTCCTAAGGCAATTTAAATCTGATAGACAAAACTCCGAGATGGAAAGAGCCTATAGAAGAGAAAGAAACCTTACTAAAACAATGTTGTCCGAAAAGAAGAAAAATCATTTCAGGGAAGAATTTTCCAAATATAAGGGAAATATCAAAGGAACTTGGAATGTTATAAAAAGAATAATTCCTGCAAATAAGGAAATCTTAGAAAATTCTGACCTTCTCAGTGATAATGTGGAAAAGCGAGTGAATGATTTTAATAAGTATTTTGCTGAAATAGGTAAGTCCACATATGAAAAGTCCCAAGAAAATAATGACTTGATTATTAATCAACCACATAATTGCCAGCCTCCAGCTGAAAGAAGTATTATCAATAATTTTAGACCGCACCCAATCGATTTAGTCACACTTATTCTTATCATAAAGAACCTCAAACCAACAAACTCTTGTGGTTCCGATGGGATACAACTTCGCTTCCTAATTGACTCATTGCCAGTTACAGTATTTTTCATTTTAGTCATTGTAAATACATCCATTGTTACAGGCAGTTATCCTAACCTCTGGAAGCATCCCTATATCATCCCCGTTTTTAAGAGTGGAGATACTAATAATGTTGAAAATTATAGGCCAATCTCTCTTCTCAGCATTCTGTCTAAAATACTTGAGAAGGTAGTTGCCACCCAGTTAATAAATTTCCTTGAATTAAATTGTCTATTATGTGAAGAACAACACGGTTTTCGGCCTAAACTTTCGACCGAGACGGCCCTACTTAAAATTACTGATAAAATTTATAGTAATATTGAAAATAAGAAAATATCACTTTTATTATTGTTAGATTTGTCTAAAGCATTTGACAGTGTACACCATCAAATTCTAATGAGAAAACTTTCCAAAGTTCATGTTGACTCATTTTGGTTCGAAAATTATCTGAAAGATCGAATTCAATCAGTTCGAATGGGCTCGACTCTCTCTTCCTCTTTAGATATCAGTTTTGGCGTTCCTCAGGGTTCAATTTTAGGTCCTCTGCTTTTCTTAATATATGTTAATGATTTACCTCAATTTATAAGAGATTGCCTACTTGTTATGTATGCTGATGACACCCAGATTATGCTTACTGGTGACATTGATAGAATTCCTGAAATCTTAAAAAGGGCTGAAGATATATTAAACTGTACCAAAAGTTATTTTAACAGTAATGGTCTTTTACTGAACGAAAATAAAACTAAATTCGTTATTTTTGGATCAAATCAATACCTGTCCCGCATTCCTGAGAACATCAGTATAAATTTCAACAATGTTTCACTCTTCCCATCTAATAAGGTTAAAAATCTAGGAGTTATTATGGACAGTACCATGACATTTAATTTTCATATCGATGAACTACATAAAAAAGTGAACGGGACCCTTATTTACTTGAACAGAGTCTATGAAAGATTCGAGCCTGATTGTAGGGCAATTGTAGTACAAACATTGATTTTAAGTATTCTCAACTACTGTCTAAGTGTTTGGGGTTCCACGACTAAGACCCAGATGTTACGAGTGAAAAGGCTCCAGAATTTTGCTGCAAGAGTTGCCATAGGGGGGGTGCATAAACATGATCACGTGACTCCCCTCTTTGAGAGATTGGGTTGGCTAAGGATGGACATGAAGTTCATATATAATATCTGTCTTTTAGTTTTTAAAATAAATCATGGAATATTACCGGAATGGCTCTTCTCATTGCCAACAGTTAATCAAGTGCGTATCAATAACGTCAACACCAGATATCAGAATTCTTTTTACGTGCCCAGAACTTCCACTGATATTGGGGCAAGAGCCTTAAATGTAATAGGCCCGAGACTTTGGAACTCTTTACCCGCAAACTTAAGAAGTTGCCAAACATTACCCTCACTTAAATCTCATCTTTTAAATCACCTACTTAATAAGTGATT